>PISX010023804.1:0-29063 GCA_004024625.1 Mellivora capensis
GATCATGACCTGAGCCGAAGGCAGAGGCTTTAACCCACTGAGCCACCCAGGCGCCCCTAAAATCTTAACTACAAAGTAAACAGTGTACTGTTTAGAAATACAAATATTCAAATGAAAGTATAATGACAAGTAAGGGCATGATAAACATAAAATTTAAGATAATGGCTCCCTGAGAGGGGGAAGGGAATGGGATGGAAGGGGCATCTGGGAGGCTTCAAAGAAAGCTGATGGTTCATCGTGTCTTCATTCATACCCCGCACACAGACATTATAACTTTTCTTTTTTATGTGAGCAAATATACGAACAAAAACAAATTCTCTGCTCTTAACAAATGTTCTTTTTTAACATGGAAATCATATCATACAAAACGTTCATGCTCAGCATCTGTGGAACACTCAAATCACCAACAGGAAACACTGCAAGCAGGGTAGAGGCAGTGGGAAAACAGAATGACACAGATCTAATATTTACAGCACCTAAACTAGCAATCTAAAGTGAAGTCATATTGGGGCACTTGGGTGGCTCCGTCAGTTAAGAATTTGACTCTTGTTTTGGCTGAGGTCATGATCTCAGAGTCCAGGGATCAAGCCCCATGTCAAGCTCTACACTCAGCAGGGAATCTGTTTGAGGACTCAGTCTCTCTCTCTCTCTCGCTCTCTGTCTCTGTCCCTCTCCCACTCCCACTCACTCTCTCTTTCTAAAATAAAAAAATAAATAAATATTTTTTTAAAATAAAAAAAAAAATTAAGCGAGATCATATATGTCTCTTTAAGCAGTCAGTAACATAGTGGACGACCTCTATATGCCCCTGATAGTTTGTGAATGGCTTTTGGATACAAATTGTTACACCCAAATTTATTTGTTTCCTAAATACAAAATCCCTTGAGGCCTTAATCAGTTTCTGGAATAGGGGTATAATTGTCATCAAACACGGAGTCGAATTCACCCCAAATCTCAAAACCAAGGTTAAACAATACATTTGAATCATTAACCCATTAAACAACCCAATAATTTCAGTGGCTGTCTCACAAAAGACATCTTCAGAAACCAAATTCAGCAAGTGGACACCTGAACATGAATTTAGGAAAAGCACTCATTTTCTCTTTTGAAAACTGAAAGGTGAAAGCAATAGTCCACAAAGTTTATCTCAACAGAGTGTAGCAGGCACATAAATACTGATAAGAAAATGCTGGCATGCACGAAAGTACTGGCCACACAAATTTACTCCTTCGTTTTTCTTAAAACATGAAATCTGCCTTAGGGACCTGTTATAGGTTGGAGTCAGTCTCCCTAAAATTCCTATGTTGAAGTCCTAATCCTCCAGTACCTCAGAATGTGACCGTATTTGGAAATAAGGTCTTTACAGAGGTAATCAAGTTAAAATTAAGGTCATGAGGATGGGCCTGAATTCAGTAGGAATTGTGTCCTTATACAAAGGGAAAAAACACGGGTGAGGGGGGCGTTGTGAGGCTCGGTCCTTACGGATCTGCCTTTGGCTCAGGTCATGATCCCAGGGTCCTGGGATTGGGCACCATATAGGGCTCTCTGCTCAGCGGGAAGCCTACTTCTCCCTCTCCTACTCCCCCTGCTTGTGTTCCCTCTCTCCCTGTGTCTCTCTCTGTTGAACAAATAATCTTAAAAAAAAAAAAAAAATAGGGAGAAGAGGCCATCAACAAGCCAGGGAGAGAGGCTTAGAAAAGATGCTTCCCTCACATCTCTCAGAAAGAACCAATTCTGCTGATACTTTCATCTCAGACTTTCAGTCTCCAGACTAGAAGACAATGAATTTCTGTTGTTTAAACCAATTGGTTTATAGAACTTTGTTCCAGTACTCCTAGTAAACTGGTACCAGACTCTATAAGAGGAAGGATTGGAAGACTACTAATCAGCAAAGGAAAAACCACTGCAGAGACTCTCTTCGTTTTCTTTAAGCACCTCATCTGAGAAGTTTGAGGTAGTTAAAAAAATACTAGGGGAGCCTGGGTGGCTCAGTGAGTCAAGCATTGGACTCCTGATTTCAGCTCAGGTCATGATCTCAGGGTCATGAGACTGAGCCTCGACTTAGGCTCCATGCCCAGCAGGGAATCTGCTTGAGATTCTCTCTCTCCTTCTCCCTCTGCTTCTCCCCCACTAAAATAAATAAACAAATCTTATACAACAACAACAACACCAAACTTACTGAAGAATCAAGATTCTGCTATTTAAGAGTTCTGTGAAAACAGGCAAATCCTGTACCCTTTCTGACTTACTGCTCTCAAAAATGTGGTAATAATATGTGTCACATTTTTCAACCCTAAAAGACAAAATATTTTAAAATGGATATATATAAAACACTCCATGAAGTGTTAAAGCTCTCTGTAAACATAAGGTATTGTCAGTAGTGTTAATTTTGGACACAGTAACCAGAGTAGTATTTCAGGAGACAACTGCTGACACAGTGTGCCTTGATTTCAGAAAGGCATCTGATGGCACCAGTTAGCTTTGTTGGAGAAGACTGAGAAAGGAAACTGGGTGACGACAGAGTTGGAGATTTCATATCTGGTTATATATTTCTACTCAAAGAGTTGATTAATACAATGACCGACTCATGTCTGGAGATCTCAAGAAACATCACTGAACTTCGCCCCAGCTGTGTTCTTTTTCATAGCTTAGATGTGAAAAGGATAACAATTTGGAAGGGATAATTTATTCCCCAGATAGCAAAATCAAGTTTTAAAAAGACATCCATAGGCTAACACTAAAAGGAGAAAGCTTAACCAGAATGTAAGTAGAAGCTGACATTTGTATTTAAGAAAAATCAAATGAACAAGGTAAAGATGTTTGAGACTTGATAACCACAAGGACCATGAGCTCAAAATAAGCAGTGTGGAACAACTGCCCATAAAAACAGATTCTAACTAAGGTCAGGTATGTAGAAATATAGGCAACCCTTGCTTTGCATGGATCTGATACACATCAATTTCAGATAACATGGTTGAGTTAAACAACACCAGCTCCCCAACGACGTGGTTCAAATAGCAGTTACTATGGTCTATCATCTGTTACTCAGTTCACACACAGACAGCAAAGTGTGTAGTTGTGTTGCCTCCTTGACTTCTAGCAATAAACTCATGTGGCATTTTACAAAAATAGAGAATCGAAAGAGTGAACTAACACAGATGAAAGTTCAGCAGAGAAGTGAAAAGCAATAGCACAAGAAGTGAAATTTGGATCTAACACAAACGGAATTAGAGAAGAAATAGCTGAGTACGGGAATTTTGACAGTGACACCATTTGAAAAATTCTAGATCTACAGCCAGAGGAAATTAGCAGAGTGGACATATCAATGTAAAGGAGAATAGTGATTGTCTTAGAAGAAGTGATACCAGCAAAAGCTTCCCATTAAAGGAACTCTTAGAGAAGTATCTCAGAGAAATTTCATAACACTGAGAGTTCAAGAGATAAAATCTTGGAAGCTGATCTAGAAGCTGGATGACAGTTTGCCAAGGCAAACGAAAGACATCCACTCTGTGTAGTAAATTATAAAATTAGATGAAAAACGTAAGCACTGTCCAAACTACTCTTGCTAACTGCTTTTTAATGAAGAAATAAAACACTGTAATTCCCTATTTCTAATGTTTTAAATTAGAGTGTACTAAATGAATACTAGTTTTACTGTTTTTTTAAATTTCCCCATGTATTCAGATTGGAAAGAAAATCTTTCATGTTTTAACAAAAGCTTTTAAAGATCTCAATAATCATCATTTTCTCATTGATTCTGATTCTTCTTCCTTTTTTTTTAAAGATTTTATTTATTTATTTGACAGACAGAGATTACAAGTAGGCAGAGAGGAAGGCAGAGAGAGAGGAAGGGAAGCAGGCTCCCCGCTGAGCAGAGAACCCAATGCGGGACTCTATCCCAGGACCCTGAGATCATGACCTGAGCCGAAGGCAGAGGCTTAACCCACTGAGCCACCCAGGCGCCCCCTTCTTCTTCTTTTTTTAAAGTAAGCTCCATGTAACCCTGAGATCAAGAACTGAACCAAGACCAAGAATCAGACGTTTAACTGACTGAGCGACCCATGTGTCCCTTCTCATTGATTCTTAAGATTACCTTGCATGATTTCAGTTTTCATAGTCATTTTTTTTTTCAGTCCTGCCCTATTGTGCCAAGTGAGGACAGCTTTTTTTGGCCATGTCCTTTTAAACTTAGCATGGGGTAGACAGAACTAGTTGTTGGTTTGCAGTTGTGGAGGGATGAACTGAATTGAGATGTTTTCAGGAAGGTGACCAGATTGTGGAAGAACCCTGACATCAAAACATGAGAGGAAATTCTAAGTGGAAATGACAGTATTTCTTTTTTTTTTTTAATTTATTTATTTGTCAGAGACAGAGGGAGAGACAGCGAGCAAGCACAGGCAGACAGAGTGGCAGGCAGAGGCAGAGGGAGAAGCAGACTCCCCGCCGAGCAAGGAGCCCGATGTGGGACTCGATTCCAGGATGCTGGGATCATGACCTGAGCCGAAGGCAGCCGCTTAACCAACTGAACCACCCAGGCATCCCGGAAATGACAGTATTTCTCTGAAGAAGAAAGAAGCCAAGAAGATTACCGTGTTTACAAATAATGGATGCACCATCACATAAATGTGTCACTCCAGAGCAGCCGAAGCAGCTTCGATAATAGAATATTCATCAACAGAGTTTTTCAATTTCATGAATAGAATAAACTTCTAATAATTAAAAGTGAGTATAAATGGAAGTCACTGACTCACAACAGAGTGAACTTCTCCTAGCTGGAAGTGCCATGCAGAGGATGACTGGCCATCTGTTCGGTTTATTGTAGGAGAAATTAATTTCTCCACAGGGTGAGAGGGGACAACTCCACAACTCAGATTTCAAGCACCCATGTGGTGGCTTGAAAACATGTCCACCGATTCTTCAGCACTCTTTTCTTCGAAAGGTGGAGTCTGGTTCCCTTCCCCAACCTTACAGTGGGCCAAACTTAGTGATACGCTGGGCATGAAGCATGCATGACAGTATGTGCCTTCTAGCTTTCACCTGGCTCTCTCACTCTTGGGTTGTTATTCTGGGGAAACCCTCCAGCCATGCCATGAGTTTACTCAAGTAGCTCTAGGAGAAGCTCTTGAGTGGAAATACCCTGGATTGCTGCCAACCACTGTAAGCACTAGCATATAGTAATGTAAATAAACGTGAACATTGGAAGTGGATTCTTCAGCCTGAGTCAAGCCTTTAGCTTTGGCCAACATCTTTGACGGAGGCCTCATGAGAGATCCTGAGGCTGAGTCTTTTAGTTGAACTGCTCCTGAATCCTTAACCCAAAGATACTGTAAGGATAATACAGTTGTTTCAAGCCCCTCCATTTTGAGGTAATCTGTGATGCAGCAATAGTTAACCTATATGATCCATTTTTGATCCGAGCACTATGGGTATGTTGCAGTCTCGAGAAGCCTGATCACACAACCTTTTCTTTCCTTTCTTTCTTTTTTTTTTGCCACTTCTCTTTTAATAGCTCCAAACCACAACTGCCAAAAATTAGTTCCTATCACTGAAGGATACATGATTATACAATGGTAATCTGTTGTAAAAGTAGAAAGTAGACAAGGAATCTAAAATTAATTCCTCCCACTCTGCCTGATTATTACCCCACACTCAAATCTGCTGAGAAAGATGAATGCAGACCTCACAATTAGATCTTTAAGTTCTCTTTAGTAGGAATGAAGCCTTTCAATCGTTCATCTCTCAGGTGCAAATGGTCAGTTAAACAAGTGTTGAGCCTTTCTACTCTTCATACATAAAGGAACCAAACTTAAAGGTCTAACCCAGACTTCTAAGAACTCCAGATTTCAACATGTCCAAAATGGAATCCATGATCTTAGTCCCAAACCTAGTTCCTTTCCAGGGTTCCTGTTCTAGAGAATGAGACCTCATCAATTCATCATACAATGCAGAAACTTTTCACACATCTCTTTCTTACCCTCTGCTTAAACCCTCAATGGCTTCCCAGTTCATTTAGATGAAGAAAAGTTTATAACACGATCTACAGGGTGATGATGGATGGTTGCCTAATCCAATTTCAGCCTAATCCAGTGCCTTGTCCACACCTCCCTTACTCTCTCCGCTCTACTACACTGACCCCATTCACACCCTGTACGCACCCTACTCTCCCCACCATTGGGCCTTTACATAAACCTTCCCTCTGCATAAACACCTTTACTTTCCTTTCATCCAATTAACCCTACGCCTCTTTCTTATTTCAGTTTAGCTGTCTTTCCTTAGGACACCTTTCTTGACTACCTCAAATTCCCCATCCCTATCCCCAATTAATGATTCTCAAAGCACCAGACACCTTTTCTTTATGGAAATACAACACTGTGACTAAATGGACAAAATCGAGAACTAGTCTGCCTGACTTAAGTCCTTTCCTGTTGCATGAATTTTCAGCAAGTTACTGAAACTCTCTGTTGTTCTCTCATCTATAAAGTGGGGATAATAGATAACGCACGTAAAGTGTTTAGCATGGTGGACAACATGTCATAGACATCATGAGAGCCCGAGCTATGGTTTGATTACAGTTGCAATTTCATAATCTCACGTGTGTTCATAATTAATGTTTTATTTATATCTGTCCTTATCATTAAATGGCAAATTCCACAAGGGTGGAGATGTCTGGTTTTAACTCGTTATCATACTTCCATTTCCTGCCACAGTCTTAGCATATGAGCAGTGATTGCTAAATCCTGGGTGGATAAACACATGAATGTGATGTAGTGCCTAGACTCTGGAGAACCTTGAGATGTCACATTAAGTTTAGACTTTATGCTCTAGAAGTTTTCTTTAACAAGAGTCACATGTGAAAATTAATGGAACAATGATGGTAAGGTAAGTTGGGAGGAGAGTTTAGTGACAGAAGAAGTCTTACTCTACCCTTTGAATGGTTCATTTGGGTGAAGGCAATGGCCAGTGTAGAGTAGCAGGATGTGGGCAGATTGTTAAGGAAGGACCCACACAATATGATAGTACACGGATGTGGGGGGACAGTTGAGGAAATGGGGTGTGTGTGTGTGTGTGTGTATATATATATATATATATAAACTAACGACTCTGAATGAGAGAACGAGGACAGAAGGATAGAACTATGGAAGTATGGAAGCCAGGAGGAGATGTTGGTTTGTGGGTAGGGAGAAGAGATGGGGTGGAGGAACAAGACATGCAGACAGAGCTTCCCCTAAAACAGGGGCGGCCACAGGACTGAAGCTCTGACGGTATCCAGGTCTGGAGACAGAGACTGGAGTCATCTGTACAGAGGTGAATGTCAACCCTGTGCAAGAGGCTGACATCTGGGAAAGATAAGGTGGTGGAAAAGGATCAACAGGAGAAGCCTCAGGGTTTACAACTGATTTAATGAGCCCAGAAGGGTGAAAGGAGCCAGGAAACGAGTTGTAAAAGGGAAAGTCAGAGAGATAGAACTGGGGAGTAATGACATAGAAGCTCATTTCCACCTACTCTTTAAGAATTCAGGTGAAGGGTCAACCACTTGCTCCCTGCAACCTTTTGACCTATGCCCTCAAGCAAAACAAGGCGCTCCTTTGGCACTGTTTGCAAGCATCTGCCAAGAGCAACGTGGAGGGCTGAAAAATGACCAGTCACAGCCAGTTCCTAATTCTTGTAACCTGTGAATGTTATCTTATGTAGCAAAAGAGATTCTGCATATGTGACTAAATTAAGAATCATAAAATGGGGAAATTATTCTGGATGATCAGAGTGGGTCCTAAATGTAATCATGGGTCCTTAATAAAGGGGAGATAGAGATTTGACACAGAAGCAGAAGCCAAGGTGACCACTGAAGCCAGATGCTGGTTTGGAAGATGAAGAGAGGGTCCATGAACCAAGGACAGAAGAAAGGTAGCTCTAGAAACTGGGAAGGGCAAGAAAACAGATTCCTCCTTAGAACTTTCAGAGGGGACAGGGCCCTTGATTTTGGCCCAGTAAAACTAATTGCAGACTTCTGACCTCCAGAAATGTAAGAGAATCAACGTGTATTGTTTTAGGCAAGCAGGTCTAGCTAATTTGTTAGAGTAGCCATAGGAAATTCACACAAGCTCTTCATTCACTGCATTATCATTTTAAGTAGGGCAGATGTCTCTCCATTAATATATAACCAACCTCTTCAAAAGATACTGATGCTCTCTGACCTTGGTATTCCTGGCACCACACAGAGCACCAGACACGCGAAGACACTCAAATAAATATTTGGAAAATGGCTAGAAGGAAGGAAAAAGAGAATCAGAAAAAGAAGAAAAGAGAGGGAGGGGGCTCCAAAATAGAGGGATGGTTGAGAAAGGCCGACTCTTAAGCTTGAAACCCATAATACGAGTGCACAGAACTTGGGCAGGGTTGAGCTTCATGCCCTCCATTCCACTCCCCAGAAGCCAGGAATCCCAAAGCAAACCGGGAGCAGGCCATCTCTAGGCAGGACATCAGGGCAGAGATCAGGTAGACGACACCAGTAGATCCTAAGGTGAATGAATCCTAACCCCAGCCTTATTTCTAACCCTTGCCCTAGGCCAAACAGACAGGCTAAGCATGTCGATTCCTCTGAAAGCCCAAAGGTAGCATCATCAGAGTGTGCAGGCTCAGGATCCACAAAGACCTGGTTTGCAACCGAGCTCTGCTTCTTACTATCTGAAAAGCCTTAGATAAGTTACTGAACTTGTGTAAGGCTCAGTTTCTCACCTGTAAAACAAAAACGAATAATTCTTCCCAAGATTAAGCGAGATGATGAATGAGAAGTGTCAGGCATGGAGTAAGAACTCAAGAAATGTGACTTTCTGGCTTTCTTTTTCTATGTGTCTATCAAAGCCAGACAGCACAGAATCAGGTAAGGCCCAGTCCCATGAAAATGGGGCTGGAAACAAGGTGAGGAACAACAGGTCCTGGTCAGAGCTCGAAGATTCCAGGGCAGGCCACGGCCCGTGGCTGCACTGGAAAGAGAACGGAGGTCCCCAGAAGTGAAAGAAGAGGGAGATCACATTGTCTACATGGTAATCAGGGAAGTGGGAATTTCTATTCATTATTGAAAAAAGAACCTCCCTGCTTCCAGACTCATTTCCATCTACACTCTCCTGCCTAAGGCCATAGGGACTATCTTTTGACAACAGAGCACTGGTCACATGTCACTCTTCTACTGAAAAACTTTTCTACCAACCATATGACTGGAGGGTTAGAGCTCTCAGTCTTACACCCTGACTTCCAGGAGGCAAAGGGGCTGGAGGTTAAATAAAACACCCATGGTCAGTGACTTAACCCACCCCGCATACATAATGGAGCCTCCACAGAAGCCCACAGGGATGCAGTTTGGAGAGCTTTAAGACTGGAGCACTCCACGCCCTTTCCCCCCACCTTGCCTATGTATTTCTTCCATCTGGCTGCCCTTGAGTTGTTTCCTTTTACAATAAGCCAGTAATCTAGTGAAAAATATAAATAAATTAGTAAATCAATAAATATGTTCCCATTTCCTCATCATTTCCAGAATACAGAACGGATGTCCAAGACAAAGCATTGAACAGTACATTTAGGATACCACTATTTGCTGGGGGAAGAAAAGAACACATATCAATATTTTAATATATAACATATATGTATTAGCTTGTATGTTTTGTACATGATCTTTAGAAAAACACATAAGAAATTGGAAACAGAGGGGCGCCTGGGTGGCTCAGTGGATTAAGGCCTCTGCCTTTGGCTCAGGTCATGATCCCAGGGTCCTGAGATCAAGCCCTGCATCGGCTCACTGCTCAACAGGGGACCTGCTGCCCCCCTCTCTCTGCCTGCCTCTCTGTGTACTTGTGATCTCTGTCTGTCAAATAAATAAATAAAATCTTAAAAAAAAAAAAAGAAATTGGAAACAGAAACCAGTTGCCTGTTGGAAGGGGGCAATACCATGTCTAGGCTACAGGAACAAGGAAGGGCACTTTCTAGTCACTACACCTCCTTTTGTGCACTGGAGATTTCCTATCACGTGTGTGGACTTTCTCTCCAGGTATATTTTTTTTAAATCCCAGTTCCAACATTTATCAGCTGTTTGACATTGACAACTCCTTACTTAATCTCACTAGACCTTTGTTTCCTCCATAAAATGACAATAAAACTACTACCTCCCTCATAAAGTGGGCATGAGCATTGGATGAGATAACACAAGTAAAATGCTTCAAAGAGTGCCTGGTATAAAGTAACATCAGTGCTACCGGTTTCCATAAATCCGCTGGGCAAGACACTCTCCCATCCAAGTACTGACCAGGCCCAACCCCGCTTAGCTTCTGAGATCAGACGGGATCGGGCGCGTTCAGGGTGGTATGGCCGTAGACTGGGCAAGATACTCCAAAGGGCCAGTTACAAAATAATTATATGTTGCCTAAGACCTTTTAAGTAGTGCTTTTAGGTAGCACTTGTAGGACATAGGGAAGCATCAGGGTCTTTTTTTCTAGTCTGAAAGAGGAGCAGTGAGCAGCAAGCTCAGATGAAAAGCAGAGCAGCCCCAGAGGTCCCCAGCTCCCAAAAGAAGAAAATAAAAATCCTTTCCAGAGGACCACATCCCTATACCCATTTCACAGATAAGACACACAAAGAATACTGACTAGCCCATGATCACACAATCGTCTGAATAACAGAATCCCTTCTCCAGTTCAGGTATCCTAACTTCTAGACTTATATATTTTCCCATAATATCAAGTTTATAAAGTCCCCTTTACACACAGCTCCACAAAAGTCCAGTTTTTAAGGTTTGAAAAAGATCTGTACTGGATGAAGACAAATGTGAGCTTTATTTTTTTCTCATACTTTATGTATATTCCTTGCCTCTTGCTGTATCCTTTATATAGTTCCAAGAGAGTCATTATTGCTAACAAGAATTCTATCCTTAAAATTCATATGTGCAAATCCCCTCCCCCCTCCCAAACTACTGCAACTGGTTCATTTCAAGAACTCAGGGATAATTATGTGTTTTCATGAACACAGCATCATTAGTCAAACCTGTGGGTCCAATCCAACTTTCCTGTTGTATTTTTGTGGCAACTATAGAATGGTAGTTGACGTCATATTCTCGAAGTTTAAAGGGGGAAAAAAAAGCTTTATCTTTCTTTCTGTTTGTTTGATTTACAATTCATCTCTCTTCATCCCATTTGCTCACTGGATGGGACACAGTTGTAAGAAATTATAAAGATTGCCTCCTCCTGGAGGTTCAGATGTGGGGCACCGTTCCCGGGTCTCAAAGCCACATTTTTTTAAAATTTCTATTTTTTTTTTTATCATATATAGTGAAATTGAAAACATCTTTGTTTCAGTGGTCACATTAATCACAAAGCTTGTCCCAGTTCCTCTGGAAAACCAAATGTTTTTCAATTTCCTTTTTTGTTAGTTTGGATTTTTGGAGGTTTTTTTGGTGTATGTTTCGTTTGTTTGTTTTTCAATTTCTAACGTCTGGTTGGTTGTTGTTTATTATTTGTTGGTTAATTAGATTGACTGCATGTGGAAAGTTGGATGAGAGCAGAAACGCAAAGTTCGGGTTGGTTCTTTCTGCCAAGACTTCCTACCTTTTGGTAGTTCTTCAAAATTTGGGGTAGTTCTTCAAAAAAGTCACACCAGGACAGTTGCTCCAAGGTTTGATTTGCGAAGCCTACTTACAACAAGGTCGATATAAATATGTAACAAAATCATGGTGGCATCCAGACAGCATGCATTCACAGCAACTAGATTAAGTCAAATCATGGCTCCATTGCCAAAAGAGTAGATTTAAAAAGATCAAATCTAATTCTGACAAATATTTCATGTGACTTAAAACTCCCTCCCTCATTTGCCTGTGCTCTCTTTATAGTAGCTCTAAATACACCTGACGTTAGGTTTCACATGCCCGACGTATTGTAAACTTCTCCCAACTCCACAAACTCAACTCCCGAAGCTCATGAAAGAGACTCAGAAGTCCAGCACCTGGCCTTACAAATTCCTCTCCTGGGTGAAGATGGATGACGGCCATGAACCGATCCTAGTTTACTTCCCATGGCTCCCAAAGCCAAACTACTCACTGTTTCTAAAGCTCTCACATGTAACAACGCAACAGTGTTGTTGAAAACCTGGTTAAGAATTAGCTAATTGTGGGGACGCCTGGGCGGCTCAGTTGTTTAAGCAGCTGCCTTCGGCTCGGGTCATGATCCCGGAGTCCTGGGATCGAGTCCTATATCGGGCTCCTTGCTCGGCAGGGAGTCTGCTTCTCCCTCTGCCTCTGCCTGCCATTCTGTTTGCCTGTGCTCGCTCTCTCTCTCTCTGACAAATAAATAAATTAAAAAAAAAAAAAAAGAATTAGCTAATTGTGGGTGCACCGACAAACTGTCAGAACCCCTTAGGAGTTTTCTTTTGTGCGATAAAAAGCCAAAGGCAAGCAAAAATTTTACCACAGAAACTGCTGACTATACCCTAAGGTTGCCCCCACCCTGCAACGCCCCTGGCACAGCTGGGCAACAGCGTAGCTTTTCACTGGTGCCAGAGCGGCTCAAAGTACAGACTTAAGAACTAGACCATATGGATTTAAATCCTAACTCTGCTAGTTACCAGCTATGTGACCTTGAACAAATGTCCCTTAAATTGTTGATGACTCAGTTTCCTCACCTGCAAAATGGAGACATAATGGTACTCAAGTCCCAGAGTTGTTGCAAAGATTGAGTTAGTATATATCAAAGACTTAGACCAGTGGCTGATACATCAGAAGTGCTATACAATCTTTTGCATTTATTAGAAATAATCATTTTCTTGGTTATTCATCCCCTAAATATTTGCTGAGCACATTCTTTTTTTTTTTTTTTAAGATTTTATTTATTTATTTGACAGACAGAGATCACGAGTAGGCAGAGAGGCAGGGAGAGAGAGAGGAGGAAGCAGGCTCCCTGCTGAGCAGAGAGCCCGATGTGGGGCTCGATCCCAGGACCCCGAGACCATGACCTGAGCCAAAAGCAGAGGCTTTAACCCACTGAGCCACCCAGGCGCCCCTGCCGAGCACATTCTATTTACTAGATGAGCTTGGAGCTCACGGCAGCGGCACCACTAGTGAAAAGAGAGTACTTTGATGGCGGTCCATCTTCCTTTGCTTATCAGTTTTCTCAAGAACATTCCAACATTTTCCAAAAATGCCAAGTTTGGGTTGTTTCCCAACTGCTTCATGAGAGTTACTGCATACACACACACACACATACACACAGACACACATACACACACACACACACACACACACATGCGCCAAGTTGGGGAATTACACTGAGGTGTGGGTGCTGATAAACCAGGGCAGCTCATGTGCTCGCCAAGTGATACCAACCAGTAGGCCAACACGCGGCTTCTGGAATTCAGTCATAAACCTCCATAAAATCGGAGACACCTTTGGGTTCATCTGTCAACGTCACATCTGTGCGTGCCAAGAGCCTGTGACCTGGCACCTAACAATCAAATCACTGCGTACGGACTTGGGGAGGAGAAATCCCAAGATTTGACAGGAAGTTGCTTAAAATATGCTTCTCAACCTCCCTTTTATCATGTTGTGTCATGCATTTCAACTGGTAACAATCCAAGGCAGCACACACTGTTGAAATGCACATATATGCCCATCAGACAGCTAAGGATTCCGGTATCTGTAAGAAATAATCCTCACCTTTCAAGAGTTTATCTTCTAGCTGAGGAAATAAAATATGGGCGCATATAGGAAACTGAAAACAACGCATGGTGGCATGTTTGCATGGGCCAAATTGGCATTAGAGACCGAGCTGAGAAAACTCACAGAAGGGAGAAATCAGGGAGAACTAGAAAAATCCGGTTGTTTTTGGGGGGAGGTGATGGGTAAAGTATGCATAGGGGAGAATGAGAGACAAGAGTATTCAAGCTATGGACAAAAAGATGGGAAAGCCAAAGACAGGACTCAATGTAACTGATGTGGGTTGGTTTTTTTTTTTTTAAGATTTTTTATTTATTTATTTGTCGGAGAGAGAGAGAGAGAGCAAGCACAGGCAGACAGAGTGGCAGGCAGAGGCAGAGGGAGAAGCAGGCTCCCTGCCGAGCAAGGAGCCCGAGGTGGGACTCGATCCCAGGACTCTGGGATCATAACCTGAGCCGAAGGCAGCTGCTTAACCAACTGAGCCACCCAGGCGTCCCCTGATGTGGGTTTTTATTGCCATTTGTCACTTTACTGTATTTCTACATCCTCTCCTCTTAAGTCTTCTTACACTCACTGCCCAATGATTTGGCATCTTGGAAGCACCCAGTCCTCTCCAGGTTTCTGGGTATAATTCTCCTCATTCTAATTTCAACTTGCATAAATCTAGCATAAGTTTTCCTATTTTTCTCCTTCTACTTGATTGTCTGGACAGAGAGAGAAAATGAGAATGATTACACAAGTCTGTGTTCATACATGTAAGGATTGCACTTCTCCTTCTTAGCATGAGTCATTTATAGTTGTTTTTCTCAGATGGATTAAATCTTCTTTTGTAAGCAATCCACCAGGAAGGAAGGAAGGGGTGAGGTTTTCTCAGTTGTGTTAGAGAACCTGGAAGTCCAAAAATGCTTTCCTGTAATCAAACTGCATCTTGAAATAAGGAAAACATGTGGTTTTTGTGGTCTTTCCTTGTTCCGTTTATTTATTTTTGTTTTAATTTTAAAAATCATTTAAAAAAATCTCAAACCTAAGGAAAAATTATGCCTCTCCCATTTGATCTTACTAACATGGGAACAATTTCACTCCTGGAAACCTGCACTAGAAAACGAAAGTACTGTCTGAACCCCCAAGATTTCCAGTAACAATGAGATGCTAAATTTTATTTCTGAGATAAGACAGTAAAATGATTATTAAGTAGGCTGCAGCTACTTCTAAGCTGTGGCATATACATGTTTGCCAAAGCTTTGGCATCTACTCAAACATTTGCAAGTGGGCAATACCAGCATGCTTACATAACTTACGGAAGTGAGACATTTGTATAAAGAGTCCTCACATAACCTAAGAATTGGAGAATAAAACATATGTGATTTATTTGTATTTTATTACTATTAAAGCTACCCTATTATTTTTCTGCCTGTGCTCGCTCTCTCTCTCTCTCCCTCTCTCTGACAAATAAATAAATTAAAAAAAAAAAAGAGTTGTCTATGATCACCATCTGCATTTTCTTATCTTCCGCCCATTCCAAAACCCATATCAAGCAGATTGTCATCCTCTCTCTTTAGCAAAATAAGTTTTCTTAAGGTCAACAATAACCTCAGGTTGTTAAATCCATTGCACATTTTCCCAGTATTATTCCTTCTGTAACATCTACTATCTGCTCTGTTCCCTCCTTCCTGAAGTGGTCCCCCATTCTTTGCCTTCTATAACACCACTCTTCCATGGTTACCCTCTGACCCTTGGGTTGCTCTTCTCATCCTACTCATTCTCTTTTAATCCAAACTCAACCACTGGAGTTAATATATCCCTTTTCTCTTCTCAACCCTTATTCCACATTTTACATCTCCCACTCAGATATCTGCTCGGAGCTTCAGACCTACAAGCCAACACCTATCTATTTCCACGTGGATGTCACAAGGGCACCCCAACTCAGCATGACCGTAACAGACCTCTGAGTCTGCCCTCCCTGGGTGGATCTCTTCTTCTGGTCTCTCAACCAGTAACAGCCAACACATCCATCCAGTTGTATAAGCCTACAACCCAAGGGAAGCTAATCCCTAGTCCTTTCAATCCAACTGGTCACCAAATCTCACTGATTTTTGCCTCCCTCCTGTGTCACAGATCTGCCATTTCTCTCCAACTCTACCACCGCCTATGTATCTCCTTCCTGGTCCACTGCAATTACCTTCCAACTCATCTCCTCTAGCAATGACTCTTGCCCTTCTCCACAGTCTAGTCTGTTTACCTGCAGTTTTACTCTGTTAGTCTGCAATCCTTATTTACATATACATTTTTTAATGCAAATCTGATCTATCTTGCTCTACCTAATATCCTTCCCTGGCTGCCCACTGCATTGCCCTGGGATAAATGAAAAAGCGTACAAAAGCCTGATGCTTCTCTCTCTGCCCTCATCTATTTCCACCAACCTTCCTTCTCCATCCTCCACCACCCGGGTTCCCAGTTCTTTCTCCCCATTGAGTCTCTGCACAGGTTCTTCCTCTATCTTTCTTTGCCTAATGATCTCCCTTCGAACCTTCAAAACTCAAATCCAATGTCACTTCCTTAGGGTTGCATTCTGGAAGCATCTCTTTAAAATAAGCTAAGTCCTCTGGCTTCACACTTCATGACACTCTGCAGTTTTCTCTTTTAGAAATTATATACTTTTCTATGCTCATTTGATTTTTGACTCTGAGTGCAAATAAGGCAAAACCTGCCTCTCTTTGGCTCACCCCTTTATCCCAACCCCTTGAAGTGTTTGCTCTTTCCTTACCAGCTATCAGTTTGTATGTGCTCCAAGTGTACTAGCCCCGCAGGACTGGGGAAGCCACAACAGGCTGCATCATGGGGAGGTTCACATGCTCCTACTGCCCGGGAACCTAGAGTGGCTTCTCTCTGTGCTTTATATTTCCAAAAAAGGTTAAGGTTTCCATGAGACCACTCTACACATGGCAGGAGGAAAACAACTTCTAGATGAATAGTATGGAGAGAAACCTCTGCCCCATCTGTGCTCCCAAGGGAATAGGATAGAGAGCACAGCAGTCTGTTCTGTCTGTTCTTTTATTCACAAGTTTGCCGAATGCCAATTTGTGCTAAAACACTAGGTACTAGGAGGGACAGGAGATGGATAATAAGAGCTATTATTCATGGAGGGCCTACCATGTTCCCGGACTATAAATTTACAAGCAATATTTTAAGGAAATTACCATTTTATGAAGAAGTAAATACTTCACAAACCACAATATAAAACCAAAGGGAATAAGCAGGTCTCTATAATCTACAATATTCCAGATCCTTAACATAGTCCGAGTTAAAGACATTTGAGAATTTTATGAGGTCTCAGAGTTCCAATTAAGACCTACTTTTCCAGGTTCTTAATTATTCACTAGGACATGAAACTAATTACAACTCCCAGTGGCCAAATATGTTGTATCAAGCATCTAGATTAGAAAAACCCCGAGTTCTTATTCAAACAATTGGTTATTTGGAAGATATTTTTAGCTAGCTGCACATTTTGCTGACTCCTAAAGTGAACTTTTCCAACCTGGTTATCTTATGATGAGAAAATTCAAACACCATTTATTTATCCAACAAATATTCATCTGAGTGCCTCCCATAGGCTAAGAGTTGTGGATATGAAAGTGATAAAGTCAGCCTCTGCCTTCCACATGAGGTTACAGGGGATATTCAAGAGATAAAATAAAAGCTGTAAAGAAGTGCTAAGCATTGGGGCGCCTGGGTGGCACAGTGGGTTAAGCCTCTGCCTTTGGCTTGGGTCATGATCTCAGGGTCCTGGGATCGAGCCCGGCATTGGGCTATCT
Organism: Mellivora capensis; assembly: GCA_004024625.1. NCBI lineage: Eukaryota > Metazoa > Chordata > Mammalia > Carnivora > Mustelidae > Mellivora > Mellivora capensis. Next base: position 17,500 of record PISX010023804.1, read on the forward strand.
GCTTGGCAGGGAGCCTGCTTCCCCCTCTCTCTCTGCCTGCCTCTCTGCCTACTTGTGATCTCTCTCTCTCTCTCTCTCTGTGTCAAATAAATAAATAAAATATTTTTTAAAAAAAGAAGTGCCAAGCAAAAAGTGGGGCACAAAGAGACTAGCTACGCCTGGGAACAGGAGGGCTGGAGTGATAACAATGATACCACCGAGGAAGTGACACTTAAATTAGTCTTGAAGGGTGTATTCATCCAGCAGATGGAAGGCGAAGGAGGAACATAAACAAAAACACAAAGGCATAAACGATATGGAAAGTTAGGTAAATCCTCAAAGAGGCCAGGTGTAGGTTCACTCCATAGTTAAGCAATGGGGAGCCATAAAAAGATTTTAAATAATAAACTCGTTTTTTTATTTTATTTTTTAAAGATTATTTATTGATTTATTTGCCAGAGAGAGAGAGTGAGTGAGCGCGCCCAAGCAGGGGGAGCAGCAGGCAGAGGGAGAGGCAGGTTCCCCGCAGAGCAAGGAGCCCGATGCAGGACTCCATTCTAGGACCCTGAGATCATGACCTGAGCCAAAGACAGCCACTTAACCCACTGGGCCACCCAGGCGCCCCTAAACTGGCATGGAACTTGCACACGGATAGTGGTTGTGATAGCAGTGATAGCAGAACTGTTGATGGTAGGCAAAAGGTAGAAACAATTCAAACACCCGTCAACTGATGAATGAACAAAATAGACCCATAGAGTAATTATTCAGCCATTAAAAGGAATGGCGCTCTGACTCATGCCACAACCTGGGTGAACCTTGAAAACATGAAACTAAGTGAAAAAAGTCAGGCACAAGAGGTCACATGCTGTATGCGTCCACTTATATGCAACATCAGGAATACGCAAACCTAGAGAAAGCAAGCAAATCAGTGGTTGCTGAGGGGGGAAGGAAAGAATAGGGAGTGACTGCTCCATGGCTAATGGGTTTCCCTTAGGGGTGACAAACACATTCTGGAACTAGGGACAAGATGTGGCTGCAGAACATGGTGATGGTCATAAATGACACTGAAGTGTGTACTCTAAGATGGTAAACTTTACATTAAATCATAAAAGTGAAACAAAAACAAAAAACTAACAATACAAAAAGTTATAGAGTATAACATAAAAATTCTCCTCTCCATTCCCAACTCTCCATTCCTGCCCTACAAAAGTATTATCTAGGTTTGTAATATTAAAATTGCCCTCTGGAAATGTGTTTTGTATATAAGGCTGTGGGTGCATGGCGGGGGGGCTGTGATCACATGATACACTTTTTCTGTCCATTTCAGTTATTGGGGAACATTGGGCCTTTAACATTTCTAGAGCATTATATGTAAGCCTAGAAGAAGCCTTACTTTTAATTAGTTACTGCATCATTGCTTTAGCCTTCCAAGATGTTTTCTTAACTCATCAATCAATAGCTTGTCGATAAATTGAGATAGATACAATTGGATTTTCAGGTGCAGTTTTTACTGAGAAAGGTTCATTCTACCAAAATAATTTTTTAAAACCCAGTAAAATTGGGGCGCCTGGGTGGCTCAGTGGGTTAAGACTCTGCCTTCAGCTCAGGTCATGATCTCAGGGTCCTGGGATCGAGCCCCGCATCGGGCTCTCTGCTCAGTGGGGAGCCTGCTTCCCCCCCCCCCTCGCCGCCTGTCTCTCTGTCTACTTGTGATCTCTCTCTGTCAAATAAATAAATAAAATCTTAAAAAAAAAAGAAAGAAAAAAACAGTAACAGGCTGAGAAGAGATAGAGCACTGTGACTATAGAAACAGGAGTCATGAGGGCACCAAACTGAGCAGGGCCAAGAGGGGAAGAAAAGACTTGAGGGTAATTTGCTGTGATATTGGTTTCAGGTAATAGTGCCTGAATAAATAATGCCTGAGGGGAAAATCAGCATTTCACAAGCAGAAGCACCAAATACAATAGTTGAAAGGCTTTGAAAACCAGATCTCAATTAGAAGTTAAATTTAAAGTTAATGTGATTTATCGTTTAGCATTAATAGATCAATTTAATAAAGTTAACCAAAAAATGTCTTCACAAAGGAAAAGGATATGGCTTTTTAAAAAGTAGGAAATAATGTCAAAATCATGTGTGAGTTAAGATCTTTTGAGAGATCATCACCTTTTATTGCTCAATCTTAGAAAATGATTGCTGAGAAATTCCAGGAACTGGAAATGTTAGAGATGCAGAAGGGAAGCAAACTGTTTACACCCAGCAGTGTTGCTCTAAAGCCTCAAATAAGTCCAACTGTGCTTTTTAAAAATCTCTCTGGGGGGTACCTGGGTGGCTCAGATGGTCAAGCAACTACCTTTGGCTCAGGTCATGATCCTGGTGTCCCAGGATGGAGTCCTGCATGGGGCTCCCTACTCAGCGAGGGGTCTGCTTCTCCCTATGACCCTCCCCCCCAGTGCTCGCTCTCATTCTCTCTCTCAAATAAATAAATAAGATCTTTTAAAAATTTCAAAAAAAGGGGCACCTGGGTGGCTCAGTGGGTTAAAGCCTCTGCCTTCGGCTCGGGTCATGATCCCAGGGTCCTGGGATCGAGCCCCGAGTTGGGCTCTCTGCTCAGCAGGGAGCCTGCTTCCCCCTCTCTCTCTGCCTGCTTCTCTGCCTACTTGTGATCTCTGTCTGTCAAATAAATAAATAAAATCTTAAAAAAAATGTTTTTTTCAAAAAAATATCTCTCCGGGATATCATCTTACACCTGTCAGAATGACTAGAGTCAAAAAGATAAGAAATAACAGGTGTTGGCAAGGACGTGGAGAAAAAGGAACCCTTGTGTGTAGTTGGTGGGAATATAAACTGGGGCAATTGCTCTGGAAAACAGTATGGAGATTCCGCAAAAAGTTAAAAAGAGAACCACCATACGATCCAGTAACTCTACTACTGGGTATTTACCCAAAGAAAATGAAAACACTCATTTGAAAAAGATACATGCACCCCAATGTTTACTGCTGCATTATTTACAACAGTCAAGATATGGAAGCAACCCAAGAGTCAACAACAGTCATCAACAGATGAATGTGGTATGAATATATGACGGACTCTTACTCGGGCTTAAAAAACGAATGCAATCTTACCTTCCGCAACAACATGGGCGTACCTAGAGGGTATTTATTATGTTAAGTGAAATGAGTCAGACAGAGAAAGACAAATACCATAGGATTTCACCTGTACGGGGAACTTAAGAAACGAAACAAATGAATAAACAAACAAAAAGTAGAAACAGACACATAAATATAGAGAACAAACTAATGGTTGCCAGAGGACAGAAGGAAGGGGGATGGGCAAAACAGGTGAAGGAGAGTGAGAAATCCAGGCTTTCAGTTATGGAAAGAATAGTTCACGGGGATGAAAGGCACAGTGTAGGAAATAGAGTCAGTGGTATTGTAGTAGTGTTGGATGGTGGCAGATGGTAGGTACGCTTGTGGTGAGCACAGCATATAGACTTGTAGAATCACTGTTGTACATCTGAAATTAATGTAACGTTGTGCATCGACTACACTTTAATTTGAAAAAAAAAATCTCTGGAATTAGAAATGTCTTTTTTTTTTTACACATGACACATGAAAGTCTTTGTATTACACATCACATTCAACATACTTACTGACCACCTAATTTTTACTGAAACAATAGGACAATGCTGAGGGGCCCCAAGGACAATAGAGGTTCAGCCCTCCTCATGATCAGAGGCAGTAGGAACTCCTGGACAGAGCACAGACCCAGACCTTGGAAATCAGACTAGCAGAGGTGTGGATCTTGGCTTTGTCATTTCCTTGCTGTTACTGCTGTGACTTCTGTGACAGCAGCCAAGGCAAAAAACCCTCTGAGCCTCCATTCTTCATTTGTAAAGGAGGGATGATGAAGAAGAAAAAGACAATGATGATGCTGTCTCATGTCAGGATTGTTGATATTCAAAGAATCTGTTAGAGTCTGACACACAGTACGTTACCTTCTCTCTAGCTCACCTCTCATTTGTCAAAGAACTTCACATCAACTCAGTGAGTGAGAACGTTCTATAAAGTTAAGCATGATGAAAGGTAAAAATGCAATAATTACTTTAGTGAAAGAAAAATAAGAACAGTGGCCAATATTTATTGTGCAATTACTAGGTACCAGATGCTTTACACACACTATCTCGTCTGTGCTACCATTCCTTCAGGATGCTACCGTTGTCCACATTTTGTAAATGAGGCTGTCATGGCTCAACTATGATAGAAAATTCATCCAAGTAAGAGACAGAGCTGAGATTCGGATCCGCATAGTCTGACTCCAGAAGCCATGCTCCTGACTACTGGAAAGACACTGGTTTCACCATCCATGCCAACATTTATGGGAGAACGAAAGGTAACCTATTCCACCTGAAGGATGATGGCGAGGGAAACTGCAGAAGACAACATCAGAATGGCATCTTGAAGGAAAAGCAAGATTTTATTTCAACAGAGGTGGAGTGGAAAGGGGGATATAAAAAGGAGGACTATTCCAGGCTCTGAGATTGGCACCCGCAAAGGAGGCAAAAAAGAACACGATGTGCTGGAAAACAGTGAGAAATTGGCAGGGACAGACATCCCTCAGCTCATGGATACCTTGTGGTGTAAACCAGTCAAGGAAATCCTCCTCCAGTTTGCCAGAGAGAAGGATGGAGCAGGAGGAAGTATTAGAAAAGCAGGCTAGGGCCAAATCACATCATGCGTAGAATGTCCATCAGGGGCATTTGGATCTTAGAGAGAACAGAGAGCCACAGGTAGGTCACATAGAGGACATATGTGATTCTACCCACGCTCCGAGAACAGAACCGTCAGGCGTGAGGAGGCAATATCAGAATGGGGGACAGCAGACAGCTAGGGGGCTCCTCTTTTCATTTAGCCAGAGATAACAAAAGGCTAAACAAGGTCAATGACAATGGAGAGGATTATATATACAAAGATACCCAGAGGTAAACCGACCAGGCTTGACTACTGACAGGAGTTCCTGAAAAGGCACTTACGGTTTGGGTCAGTAAGGAGAAGGCAGAAATGGGAAAAGCAGAAGGCAGTGAGCAGTCCTTTGAAAAATAATACAATTCTTTGAAAAAAGCCGTATAGTTATTGGAGGTGCCCTGGGCTGCAATTAACAGAGGTATAGACCAAAAAGACATTTCATTATCACACAGAAGTCTGAGGGCAATGACAGCAGGAAGTTCTAAGGACAGTTAACTGTCCAGTGATGTTATTCATGGACATATCTGATGGACTAGGTAAGTGTCTATGAGATTCTCTTAATGTTTTCCTCAGAGTCTCAAACGATGGCAGCAGCAGCAGCAGCTCCACTCTTCACAGGAAAGTGTCCAAGAAAGGAAGACCTTCTCTTCCCACATTTCTTAAGGAGATAAATATTTCCAAGAAGCCTCTGAGCCAACCTCCCACATGTCAGAATGTCATCCCTGGTCACCCTTCACCACCAGGAAGCTGGGAAAATGAGTGTCCCACCATATGATTCAATACAGTCACATATCTCTCTCTAACTCTATCATCAAGTCCCGATGACTTGACCTAAGTCACTGTCAATCCCGTCTACCTCTCTCCATCTCCATTGCTGATAACCGCTGACGTCTACTGGGCATGTGCTACGTACTAGGCATATTCTATGTACTTCACAACTATTAATTCATGTAAGCCTTCCAACAACCCTAGGAGGTGGATTACACTAAGTATTTTATACATGAGGATACTGGGAAATAGAAATGTTAAGTAACTTCATCAAATTCACGTAGGTAGTAAGTGACAGAAGCACTCTTAAGAGTTCATATCTTACCTAAAACTAATATAACATTGTGTGTCAGCCATATTCAAGGAAAAAAAGTACAAAAAGAAATTTGTATCTTGACACTACACTGCCTCTTTTTTTTAAGATTTTAGTTATTTGAGAGTGAGAGCAGGTGAGAGAGAGCACGAGTGGGGGAAGGGGCAGAAGGAGAGGGAGAGGGAGAAGTGGACTCCCTGCTCAGCGGGGCTCAACCCCAGGACCCTGGGATCATGACCTGAACTGAAGACACGTCTCAACTTCCCCACCCATCAGTGGGAATAATGACCCAGTGGGACACTAAACATGATGTACTAGGGAAACTGTCAACAGATGCTTGTTAGCTCTTTCTTCCCAGATGCATCTTTGTGTCCCAGCTGGCCAGTGACATGAGCTGTGAGGCTTCAGAGCTGAGATCTGGTGGCCCCCTCTTCCCACATAGTGCCTTGCAGACCATGGCTTTCTTCTCCACTTGTTGGTCTGCGATGATGCCACCATGTGGAAATATGCACCAAAAAAAAAAAAAAAAAGCAACAGTGAGCAAGAGGTTAAGGGTTTGCTAGTGATGTGGGAAATTAAAGGCAGAAGGAAAGGTAGATAAAATTAAATGTCCTTATAACCTGTAGCCCATTGACAAATACTTGAGATAGGCAGTTCGCAATATTCCTCCAGGATCCTGAGTCTTCTTTAGCAGATGAAAGTCCTTTTAGAAGTTCCCTTATCTTGGGACACCTGGGTGGCTCAGTTGGTTAAGCAGCTGCCTTCGGCTCAGGTCATGATCCCAGCATCCTGGGATCGAGTCCCACATCCGGCTCCTTGCTTGGCAGGGAGCCTGCTTCTGCCTCTGCCTACCACTCTGTCTGCCTGTGCTCGCTCGCTCTCTCTCCCTTCTCTCTGACAAATAAAAAAATTTTAAAAAAAAGTTCCCTTATCTTTACTTCTCCCAACTCCAGGGTTCCTCTCACAACCACAGAGCAGTAGGGAACAGCAGGCAAAAAACTCTTTCTGTCCATGGGTCCTGTCCCTGTACTTTAATAAAACCACCATTTTGCACCAAAGACATCTCAAGAATTCCTTCTTGGCTGTTAGTGCTAGACCTCACCCCACCAACACCAACACACCAACATTCAAAAACCACATCACTAGGAGCAGAGGGAAAGAAGAGGACAGAATGAATATGGTTGTGTTAAGTATCCACTAAGTGCCAGGCATTTTCATAAATTATCTCATTTAATACTTAGCAATAGAAAATCTGATTCTACAAATGAGGAAATGGAGGTTCAGACAGGTTAAAAGTCTCATTCACAGTCTTGGAAAAAGTAAGTGGTGAAGACCAAGCTTGAACCCAAGCTCCATAGGACTTGCTCCTGCCACCCCAGGACACTACCCCCAAACTGAGTCTCTTCCTCGTGCTTGCTTCCAGGTAAGTGTGCATTAAAAGACCCAAGGCATCTTTTAGGCAAGTTTAAAGTCAACCTGATCCTGTTCTATGTGGGAAGAATCAAGTATTTGGTAATATCGGAGCACAGAGCATCTCAAGACTTAATTAAATATCTGCAAATAAATTATACATGCTGAAGTCTTTCTTTTTAAAAGGTACATGCCTCTCAAGCAGGAAAAACTAACTCTGAATTCAAAAAGACCAACACTAAAAGGTTGACTACAGCATTTTTTAAATTAACCTAATTTTGAGTGAGCTTTAATTAATGAATTCAAAGTAGTTAGTCATTATCATGCTCTGGGTCTAAATGAAGTTACAGGACATGAGAGATGAGGTCTAAAAGGGAGAGAGAGGATCCAGGAAGTCATGCCACTTCTCTCTCACACGCAACCCCAATCGTGAGCTCCAAATGAAGAACTAGGTCCCAAGACCCCACACAACTGGTCCCAACACACAACGTATACACTGTGGTCGCCCAAAATGTAACCCACCACTACTGGCCTCCAAATCTCCTGGGACCTTTGCTAGAATGCCATTTCCTGGGGCTCACTCCAGGCCTATAGATTCACATTCTCCAAGGACGACCCCCCCCCAGGAACCAGCATTTTAAAAAACACCCCCTCAATGTTTCTGATCATCTCAAGGTTTGCAAACAGCTTTAGGAATTCAGTAAAAATGTAAACGTCACGATGACTCCACACTTCCTTATTTTATGGGGAGATAATTTGATATAAGAATCTTGACATTTTTGAATAAATATTACCTCAACGACTATAAAGGCAAAGCATTCCCACTTTCAAAATGGGAGAAATCAAATCTTGCAATATATGGGGCACATATATGAAGTCTGCAATCAACTGCCTTGCAGCTAGAAGAGAAATCAACAGTTACCAATTTACTGATTAGGATGGTTTACAAGGCACTTGGTTAACTCACCTTTGTATCCAATTCCTAGCTAATTTTATCTTGTGAGGGAATGGCATTTTTCTAAATTTAAAACTTCAGTATGTTCCTCAGTGGGAAATAGACTCCCTGACAATGCCTTCCTTCTGTACAACCCCCAGAAGAGGTAATTTTTTTTAGATAAATTATTTCCTTTTCTGACTCCTCTCTACTGGTTGAAGACAGTCTTCAAACCCACCCTCTTGCCTGCTTTCTTACCAATTAAAGTTCTGGATATGGGAAATTAATTTTTTAAAAAAGATACCCAAGAGTTGAACAGCTCCTTGTGATAGGCAATCTTCTCTAATTTCTCCCCAGTTTAGATGTCTCTGTTCCTTTGCTTCTTGGGATGTGCCCCAAGCCTAAGGTTCCCCCGAACTTGACGGTCAAGTACACAAGGCAATAATTAAACAGTCTGGGGGTTTACTGAAGTCTCCCCATTTGGGGGAGCTCTGAGAATTCCATCACCTTGGAAACACAGCAGCAGGCTCCCTGAATATGCACAGAGAGAATATTTTTTAAGCACCATAAGAAAACAGGGTTCACTTATCCCCAAATGTAAGAGTCACGATTCAAAACTGTCACTGACTGGGAAGCATCTTTAGTCAGGAATAGTATCTTCAAGCTGACAAGTCACAAATAGGTGTGCTTTTGCTAACCAGACTGGTAGTTGGGAAAAAGCTCAAAAATATCCCAACCTCATCTTTATTTTTTTCTACTAAAAATGGAATGGCTTCCACTTATCAGCCACTGCTGATGCCATTACCACCTCCCGGACCGTGTGTATGAACAGTAAATATCAGACATCAAGCCCCCTAGGTCGTTTGTGGAAATCCCGATTTTGGAAAAAGAAGTATATAAGATACACTCACAGAAGACATTTTGAGCCTTGAAATGGAACTGCTTGCTTTGATGCAAACGGGCAAATGGCTATGGGGAGGCAGGGGGCACGTGGATAATTTCTCTCAGACTACCCTTTCTAGTATTATAAGTTATCTAGTTGGCATCGTTGGTACACCGTCTGTTGATCCGGGAGCAAGTGAATGAAATCAGTTCTTTGCTTATTCTGTGCGCCGAAAGGGCTAACCAACGTTAACCAAGTGTCCCTCTCCTCCGTTATTTCTTCCACAATAAATTCAATCAAATTTACGGAGCGCCTAGCCTGTGCCAGGCACTGTGCCAGGCGCCGCAGACACAAAGATGAATGAAGCAAAGTTCAGGTTTCTTAATGATTTCTCAAGATTTGCGAGGGCATAGCCTTGCTCCCCTTCCACGGCAGCCTGGACGGCTGTCTAACCAATCGTGGGAGTGCGTACTCCACAGCTCCCAGCTTCTGGGAACGTGTTACTCCCAGGCCAGCCCACGAACCTAGCGCCAGGGTTCTCCCGGCGTTCTCCGAGTCAAACCCTCAAGTTCAACTCCGGAGCCGCGACTCCCGCTCACCGCGGAGCAAATCCCGGCTCCGCCGCGCACCGCGCGCGATTCCTTTCACCTGTCCGCGCGCCCGTCGGGGTGCGCCCGGACCCCGCGCCCGCTTACTTTGCCGCTGTCGCTCACGCCGAGGAGGTGATCCCTCAGCACCTCCATGGGGCTAGTCCAGGTGGAGTGGATGAATGTCCCTCGGAAGATGTGCGCCAGGGACGGCATCGGGGCGGCACACATGTCAGCGGCGGAGCGCGGCGCGGGGTTCGCGAACCGGCGAGAGCGCACGAGGCGGAGGTGAGACGAGGGGTCCCTGCAACCTGCGGGCGGCTGCCGGGCACACCTGCTCAGGCCTCGTACTACCCCCGCTTTTCCGAGCGACAGCCTGGCCCCTGCAGGCCGCGCCCAGGGGCGGGCTTCCTGCCTCCTCGTTGCCAATAGGATTTTTCTCCTGTGATTTGGCTCCGCGCTCCCTTGGGGTGTGGTCTTTCTCTCCTCCCCGATGTTAGTTTTTGATAGGTTAACTCTTTGTTTCCGAAATCACCGCTCACAACGCAGTACTTTTAACCTCGGGGGGCTGAGTGACCGACCCAGGGGAGAGAAGAGAGGGAGATAAAGGAAGGGGCAGGAGGAGTGGATGCTTCCAGCCCTGTCTGTACCTTAGCTGGTCACTGAATTTGCTATTGCTCCCTGTCCCCTGCCTCCTCCACCATCCTTGATTGGCTGACCTAGAGTTGCGTCTGCCTGCTTTCTCTTGCCCTGCAAACTTCGGGCTATTTTGTGACCAAAACTTGTACTTTCTTAACCTATAGCTCCCTCAAGGTCTGAACACGCACAAGTTTGGAAAAAGGTGGAACGGTCCGTTGGAGCTGCCTGCTTCACTGACTAGTTTCATTTTCAGTTCCTGCAGGTTGCAGAATCGGTCCTAATCTGGTGTTCTGAAAGCATCTCTTAACGGAATTACTGGGGGGCCCCACCGGCAGAGGCTGAACTGTACCGCAAAGTCCCTCACTTCCAGCTTGAGGCAGTGTGTTTTTGGCCGTTGTGTCCATCCACAGCATCCACAAACAATTCCATCTCCCATCGTTCTCACGCTTAAAATAAATGAATCTCTGATTCAATTCCCCTTGCGCCAGGAGAGAAGATTAAGTTCTCCAGCCGAGTGGCTAGGAATGGCAGCGTGGCGTGGCGTGCTGGAAGGAGCCCTAGGTTAGGAATCAAGACTGCGGGCAAGGCAGTCTTTATTATCCTCGGAGTCTTTATCTTCATGTGCGAAAATGGAACTTAGATCGGGTGGTGGTGAAGACTGCTTCCAGCTGGGCATTCCTTCCTGCACTGCATTCTAAGTCCTTTACTAAGCTCCCTCAGGAAGATCACCTGGTTTCCACTCATGCCTCACACATTCCCCTCCTTTTGCCCCTAATGCCCCCTGTGGACCTTCACATGACTGGCTCTTCTCATCACTGGCGTGCCTCCAGTGTAGCCCTTCTGGGTAAACTTCCCCCACCACCAAACATGTAGCAGCCCCCCCACCCCCCAAATTTCTATTCCATCCATCCACGTTATTTCTGCCATCGTAGTCATCATATCTGTCCTCATTTATTTCATGTTTTCATTTATTTCTTCAACTCTCCTCTTAACACACACACACACACACACACAGAGTAAGGGAAGCGCCACAGACCAGGCTCTTATGCCTAGAATCGTGCTTGATGTTTCATACATATTTACTGAATAAATGTATGAATCGTTTTTGGGGGGAACAGAGCAATAACCTGAACTAAATATGTTTCTGGCTCCTGCCTACAGGATAAGGATTTCTCATTTCAGTGCATGAACGGGCTTTCTCTGAATTGTCACCTTTACGACACAGGGCTAGTTTACATAAATGATTCATTACATTCTCAGCTCCTTCCCCTCAAGGAAATGCTGCAGTCCTAGGCACACTGAGGTAGCT
>PISX010023805.1:0-29199 GCA_004024625.1 Mellivora capensis
ACAATGCTCTGAAGCTAGAACTCAATCACAAGAGGAAATTTGGAAAGAACCCAAATACATGGAGACTAAACAGCATCCTTCTAAAGAATGAATGGGTCAACCAGGAAATTAAAGAAGAATTGAAAAAATTCATGGAAACAAATGATAATGAAAACACAACGGTTCAAAAATCTGTGGGACACAGCAAAGGCAGTCTTAAGAGGAAAATATATATCAGTACAAGCCTTTCTCAAAAAACAAGAAAGGTCTCAAATACACAACCTAACCCTACACCTAAAGGAGCTGGAGAAAGAATAAGAAAGCAAGCCTAAACCCAGCAGGAGAAGAGAAATCATAAAGATCAGAGCAGAAATCAACGAAATAGAAACCAAAAAACAATAGAACAAATCAACGAAACTAGAAGCTGGTTCTTTGAAAGAATTACAAGATTGATAAACCCCTGGCCAGACTTATCAAAAAGAAAAGAGAAAGGACCCAAATAAATAAAATCATGAATGAAAGAGGAGAAATCACAACCAACACCAAAGAAATACAAACAATTATAAGAACATACCATGAGCAACTTTATGCCAACAAATTTGACAATCTGGAAGAAATGGATGCATTCCTAGAGACATATAAACTACCACAACTGAGCCAGGAAGAAATAGAAAACCTGAACAGACCCATAACCAGTAAGGAGATTGAAACAGTCATCAAAAATCTCCAGACAAACAAAAGCCCAGGGCCAGACGGCTTCCCAGGGGAATTCTACCAAACATTTAAAGAAGAATTAATATCGTCACAAATGTATTCCTTAATATAGAGCTACCCTATGACCCAGCAATTGCACTACTGGGTATTTACCCTAAAGATACAAATGTAGTGATCCGAAGGGGCACGTGCACCCGAATGTTCATAGCAGCAATGTCCACAGTAGCCAAACGATGGAAAGAACCTAGATGTCCATCAACAGATGAATGGATAAAGAAGATGTGGTATATATACACAATGGAATACTATGCAGCCATCAAAAGAAATGAAATCTTGCCATTTGCGACGATGTGGATGGAACTAGAGGGTATCATGCTTAGTGAAATAAGTCAATCGGAGAAAGACAACTGTCATATGATCTCCCTGATATGAGGAAGTGGAGATGCAACGTGGAGGGTTTGGGGGGTCTGAAAGGAATAAATGAAACAAGATGGGATCGGGAGGGAGACAAACCATAAGAGACTCTTAATCTCACAAAACAAACTGAGAGTTGCTGGGGGAAGGTGGGTCGGGGGAGGGTGTTGGGGTTATGGATATTGGGGAGGGTATGTGCTATGGTGAGTGCTATGAAGTATGTAAACCTGGCGATTCACAGACCTGTACCCCTGGGGATAAAAATACATTATATGTTTATTTAAAATTTTTTTGAAAATTAAAAAAAAAAAAGAAACTTTCCTCACTCTTATATCCCCAAACCAGGGGCAAAGTCCTATCTACTTTCTCATATTCTTTCAAACAATTTTCCTACTATATGGACTGCAGTTTTATTTTATTCCTGGCTTTATTTATCTGCACACTTTACTATACAAAATATTGTATCTTTATTCTAAAACATTTTATGTTATGTAGCATTCACATAGGTAAGGATCTATTGCAGAAAAACAGTTTACATCAAATATGTAAACAAAAGAGGATGTTCTTAAAGCCTAAATTATTATTTTTGTTAATTTGATATAGAGAAGTAAGGTCAAAAAAGACATCCACAGTATTTAGCCAGCAAGTATCTACTATTCAAGACAATGATACTGTTGTTGTTCTTTCTTTCTTTTTAATAAATAAATGTTAAAATTTCATTTAAAAAAAATGATGCCTGTGAAGTATGTAGTATGATGGATCACCCGTAGGGAAAATCCTGTAAATCTAAGCTATTGTTAGCAGTAATAGTGTGGATAGCCGTGTGAAGCTTAGAAATGATACCTAGCGCAGTACTTGGGACACTGAATATGCTCAGTAAATGACAGCCACTGGTAGCTCTGTGTGCCTGGTCCCCAGACCTTACTGGATATGCATGTCAGCCCCTCAGCCATGTGGAGGAACCCTGGGGGTCTCTCACAGATGTGGAGATGGAACCTGTTCTCAAAGTAATTGTCCTGTTCTCATAACTGTGTAAGACTCTCCTTGAGGCCTCTGGGGAAGAACGACCTAATAGGCTGGACTCCTGAGATTTGGGGGTGCCACCGTGATACACAGTGTCGGGGAGTATCATTCACAGTGGGTTCTCTGGAGCTCTGTGCTGGGGCACCATTCACAAATTCCTTGGGAACAGTAACCTCTGGAGCTTCCCACTGAAGCCCTGGGTTTGTAACCATAGACATAATCTTGTTAGTACTGACTGGTATATGGTAGGATATATTTTAGGAAATAGTACAATTGGGATTATATTTTAGACACACTGTGAATTAATGAAGCTTTTTTCCAACTATCCTAGAGAACTATTCTAGTTTTATAGTGTTGTTTATTGGGTCCCCCAATAAACACTTGATTCCAAATTCACAATCGACTTGAAATCCAACTCAGTTTGTCGCTGGAGCATGGCTGCCTTTAGTTTTTCCATTTTTTAAATTTTTTACTCCCATTTTCTTCTTTTACTTAATTTCAATAGCATTTGTAAATTCTAGAGAAGCTTTTTGTGGTCTTTGAAAATGAAGTACCAAGTAGATTATTGAAGAATTCCTGGGTCACAGAGCATAAGACAAAGAGTGGAGAATAGATCTAAGGAGGCAGGAAAGAACCAGAACAGATGTTTATGTCTTAAAATGAACCTACTCTTTATTTTAAGGGAATAAGTTCTTTTTTTTTTAAAGATTTTTTAATTTATATATTTGACAGAGAGAGAGACAGCAAGAGAGGGAACATAAGCAGGGGGAGTGAGGGAGGGAGAAGCAGGCTTCACGCCGAGCAGGGAGCCCGACGCCAGGGGCTCGATCCCAGGACTCTGGGATCATGACCTGAGCCAAAGGCAGCTGCTTAACAGCTGAGCCACCCAGGTGCCCCTTAAGAGAATAATTTCTTTTTTCTTTTTGCCTCTGCCCATGTTGTCCCACCCTAATCTCTGACCACATTTATTTTTATAGATAGTTATATTTATTTGTATGTGTTTAAATATTTATAAATGACCTATAAGTCATTTATAAGTATATACTTCTATATTTAAGTATTTATAAATATATATGTTTGTTATATATGGTTTTTTTTATTTCTAATGATGGCAGAATCATGTCAGTTGTGGCTTAATGACATACCATTTGGTGACTAACATAATAAATAAATAAATGTAGATGATTTTAAAGAAGAAATCTTAAAAGGGGCTCCTTAATTTCAAGAATAAAAGGAGCACATTGAAGTCAATGCTCAGTAATTCTCAAGAATATAAATTATAGCTGTTTCACTGCCCTTGTCTCCCGTTACTATCATTTCCTGCAACAAAGCATTGATTGTGTTCCTCTCAGAGGCCCAGCCCTTCACCAGATGCTGCAGGAGGTGTCCACAAAGTGGCCATTGTGGTCAGTTGTGGTCTCTATGGAGGAAGGAGAATATTATTTATGGAGCACTTACTGTGTGTTGGGCACTGTACTAAGCACTTTATATGCATAATCTATTTTAATTATAACAGTGATAGGATGGATATTATTGTTTATTTTATAAATGAGGAGACTGGGACTGAGAATTGTAATAAGTCACATAATATCAAAAAGCTAATAAATGGCTGAGTTGGGGTTTGAACCCATGTCTCTGTCTGACTCCAACATCCACCATTCTTCCGTCCATCTCTCTGTCCATCTGTCCATCCATCCATCCATCCATCCATCCTTTTGGCAAATATTTATTGAGTGCTACTATGTGCCAGGAACTCTAGTGGGCACAGAGATACAAAGCTGAGTGAGATAGGATTCCTCCAGTAGAGCAGCTCAGGCTTCTGGATCATGTGCGCTTTGAAACAAAGCTTGTTGACCACTTGTTGGTTTCTAGTCTCCCAGGAAAGTAGGCAATGAGTTCACCTGCTCAGTGTGAGCAGCCAAGGGGTAAGGGAGAGGGACTGAGGAGACTATGTGTCTTGCAGGAAGGAGTCCTTGGTGGAGGAAGCTGGAATTAAAAATGGAAAATTAAAAAACACTGTTTCAGAATATCCTATGAGGCCTTATGAAGGCAAAGCTGCACTGTTGGCTTTCCCAGCCTTATTGCTGGCCACTTTGTTGAAGATTCAGAGGTTTCACGGTTGGGGTAAGCCACACCCCTGTGAGAACTTTGCCACAGTTTTGAGGGTGTTATAGGTCTTGGCTGCATAGGTGACCCCCAGGCTCCAAGCAGGTGAATACACATGAGACAGACCTGAGGATCCTTCTGCAAATGGCTGAGTGGAACTCTGAAGAAGTATTAGAAAATCCACAGTTAGGGGAGGAGAAATACTATTTAGTAACTTGCTGAGACCCTGTGTTTGTCCCCAGCCATTCTGTCCTGGGAACCACTGGTCCTATGAGCATGTATGAGATGCTATGGTCTTCTGTCTTCTGAAATGCAGTTTTGATGTAGTTGGGGCAATATATGAGATAGGAAATCATTGGCAGTATCTTCTTTTCCTGTTTCTTTAATTCTCTGATTGTTTATCCAACCAAAGGTCGATGTATTTCCTATCACATCTCCAGATCCTGTCCAATTACAATTTTCAGTAAGTGTAAACTGATAATTAGAGAGAAAACCAGCAGTTTTGTGTGTCTACATTTATGACTCACCTCTCTAATTGTACACCGCAACTGTTTAAGCATTAAAGGTGTGACATGTAGAGCAATCGATGTGATTTCGTTAGAACAAAGCAAACTAAATTATGTGCTGTGCCAGTCTTCAAGAACTTCTGTTGTGGTGAGAAAAGACAAGATGTAAACTTGTAGCTTGGTTCTGACCTTGCTCATGCACAATGCTGGTGTTCACTGAAGCATTACTGGGGACTGCACAAGGGATGGCTGGGAACATCCATTCTAAAGGACATGTGGTCCTTGCTTCAATGTCTGAGCCCATGGACCACCCTTTGCTAGAAAAGCTCACCTGTCTTTGGTTCCCCGACTGGATTCTCCTGATTCCACTCCTACTTCTCTGAATTTTGTTTTCTCTGACTTTGATTCATCCATCCATTCCCCAAATGTGTGTTTACCAAAGTGTGGTCTTCAGAGTGTTCCTCTTTTCTCTCTTAACTCTCTCACTTAGCAATTCTTCTGCTGTCATGGCCCCAACAACTAATTCTATGCGACTGACACCCAAAGATGTACTTCTCACTCCCACCTAACTTCACATTTTTCATTTCCATGTACCTAGATATCCTGCTGCCATATAGAACTCAACTGTATATGTATAGTCCTAAATGTCTTTCTTTTCCCACTGGTCCCCTTTTGGGGTTAGGAAACCATCCTCCTCCATTTATAGAAAACCTCTGACCTTCACTTCACTCCCCATGTCTAAATACTTGGGAGTCGATCTCTAGAATGACTTTCACAGCTCTTCTCTGCTTTCCCTTCCTCTGCTGCTGTTTTGTCTCAAGCCCTTGTTCCCTCTGATTCAGACAATTGAAAGGTTTGGACTTCCTGGCCATTTGAACTCTCTTCCAAGGTGCGGTGATATTATACTGTCCCAGAGGGAAGAAGAGTCTCAACCCAAAAGTTGCACACATTCATATTAAGCATTTTTATTTGTTCAAGACTGTAGAGTGTCTAAATAGTTATTGACGAGGCACAAATATCAGATGTTTAACCATGTTATTTTAAACCTACATGAATTGTGTGTTGGAGCCCCAAATGAGCCTTTGTAAAAATTATTCTTGTAATGGTTTTTGACAGAGCCTTGAAACAAAGCTAGAGATTATAAGATAAAGCCACAGATATTCTACAACCCCAAATATCTTTCACTGCATCATTGGAAAAGTAAATGTATGTGGACATGTTCATCTTTGTTTCTAAGGAAAACTTCTGTGTACTGAAAGAATAAATAATTTATAAAGAGAGCAAAGGTAAAATTTCTATGTCAGCTGAAATTATATTGCATACGAGAGGAGAAGACCTAGGAAATTTTTTTAAGACCTTATTTTTTTTTTACAGCAGTTTTAGGTTCACAGCAAAACTGAGAGGAGGTACAGTTATACTCCTACCCCATACACGAATAACCTCCCTCATTATCAACAGGCCACATCAGAGTGCTACATTTCAACCTACAATGACATGTTGTAATCGCCCATCATCCATAGTTTATAGTAAGATTCACTCTTGGTGGCATATTTTCTTCCAGTTTGGACAAATGCATGGCAGGTATCTCCTCTTATAGTATTTTTTTAAGATTTTATTTATCTATTAGACAGACAGAGATCACAAGTAGGCAGAGAGGCAGGCAGAGAGAGAGGAGGAAGCAGGCTCCCCGCTGAGCAGAGAGCCTGAAGCGGGACTCGATCCCAGGACCCTGGGATCATGACCTGAGCCAAAGGCAGAGGCTTTAACCCACTGAGCCACCCAGGCACCCCATCTGTTTGTCTTCTTTGGTGAGGTGTCTGGTAAGGCTTCTGGTAAGGCCATTTTTTTTTAATTTATTTATTTGTCAGAGAGAGGGAGAGAGAATGAGCGAGCACAGGCAGACAGAGTGGCAGGCAGAGGCAGAGGGAGAAGCAGGCTCCCTGCCGAGCAAGGAGCCCAATGTGGGACTCGATCCCAGGACGCTGGGATCATGACCTGAGCCGAAGGCAGCCCCTTAACCAACTGAGCCACCCAGGCGTCCCTGGTAAGGCCATTTTTAAATCAGGTTGTTTGTATTCCCATTCTTGAGTTGTTAAAGTTCTTTGTATATTTTGGAAAGCAGTCCTTTATCTGATGTGTCCTTTGTAAATATTTTCTTCCAGTCTGGCTTATCTTTCCATTCTCTTGAAAACCTCTCTTACAGAGAAGTTTTTAACTTTAATGAAGTCCGGTGTATCACTTATGTCTTTCAGGGATCATGATTTTGGTGTCGCATCTAAAAAGTCATCACATAGCCACCATCAGCTCGTTTCTCTCTTACGTGATCTTCTTGGAGTTTTATAATTCTGTGTTTTACATATTTAGGTCTATGACCCATTTTGAATTAATTTTTGTGAAAGGTGTAAGGTCTTTGGATTCCTAGGTTTTTGTTTTGTTTCATTTTGTTTTTGCTTGTTTGTTTTGCTGGTGGATGTCCAGTTGTCTTTGCTTCATTGTATTACCTTTGCTCCTATATCAAGAATCAATGGGCTGTATTTATTCTGGGCCCTCTCTGTGTTTCTGTGTTTCATTGATCTGTTTGTCTTTTTGTTGTTGTTGTTGTTGTTTTGTTCAATACTACACTGTCTCGATTACTACAGCTTTCTAAGAATTCTTGAAGTCAGGCAGTGTTAGTCCATTAAACTTTTTCTTCTTCAATATTGTGTTAGCGATTCTGGGTCTTTTGCTTCCCCATATAAACTTTAGGATCTAAATGTCAATATCCACAAAATAACTTGCTCGGATTTTAAATGAGATTGACTTTTATAGGTTAACCTGTATCCTGCAGACTTGCTATAATTGCTTATTAGTTCAAGGAGGGGTTTTTTGGTCAATTCTTTAGCTTTTTCTACATGGAGAATAATGTCATCTGTGAAGAAATACAGTTTTACTTTCCCCCTCTCAAACGGTATACACGAGTTAGGACTTGAATGCAATGTTGAAAAGGAGTTGAGAAGGGACATCCTTGCCTTGTTCTTGATCCTAGTGTGAAAGCTTTCAGTTTCTCACTATGAAGTGTGATGTCACCTGTAGTGTTTTTTATAAATATTCTTTACCAAGTTGAGGAAGTCTCCCTCTATTACTAGTTTACTCAGAGTTTTTGTCATGAATGGCTGCTGGGTTTTCTCAAATGCTTTTCTGCATCTAGTGGTATGATCATGTGATTTTTCTTCTTTAACCTACTGAGATGATGAATTACACAGATTAATTTTTTGAATGTTCAAACAGCCATGCATACCTGGGGTATATACCATTTGGTCATGGCATGTAATTCTGTTTATTCATTGCCAGATTCAATTTGCTTAAGTTTTGTTGAGGATTTTTTTCATCTAGGTTCATGAAAGCTATTGGTCTATAGTTTTCTCATGATATCTTTATTTGGTTTTGGTATTAGGATAATGCTGGCCTTATTGAACAAGTTAAGTATTCACTTTGCATCTATCTTCTGAAAGAGACTGTAGAGAATTGGCATAAATTCTACAGGAAATATTTGACACAATTAACAGTGATTCCATGAGGCATAATTCAAATATTTTGCATAATTCAACAGCGAACCCATTCAATAGCTTTCTATTTTGGAAGATTATTAATTATTGATTCAATTTCTTTAATAGGTTTTTGAGCCTCTTCAGATTGTCTATTTCCTCTTGTGTGTGTTTGGCAAATTGGACCTTTCAAAGAATTGGTCCATTTCATCTAGGTTTTGAAGAATGGAGTTGTTCATAGTATTCTTTTATTATCCTTTTAATTTCCTTGGGTTGGTAAGTGATGTCCCTTCTTTTATTTCTGATATTAGTAATTTTGGTCCTCTTTTTGTTTTCTTTTTCTTAGCCTGCCTGCCTAGAAGCTTACTGATTTTATTGAACTTAAAAAAAAAAAAGCTTTTTGGTTTTTCTCTACTGATTTCTAATTTCATTGATTTCTGCTCTATTTCTTATTATTTCTTATCTTCTGCTTTGGATTTCTTTGGATTTCTACTTTAGATTTAATTTGCTCATTTAACTAGCTTTCTAAAATGAAAAGTTAGATTATTGTTTTTAGATCTTTCTTCTTTTTAATAGAGTCATTGAAGGCTCTAAATTGCCCTAAAACACTACTTTTACAGCATCCCACAAATTCTGGTAAGTCATGGTTTCATTCTCACCTAGTTCAAAATGTTTTAAAATTTCTTTTAATATTTATCTTTTGAACCATGTTTTATTTAGAACTGCAGTGTTTGATCACCACATATTTTGGAATTTTCCAGTTATCTTTGTTATTGACTTCTAGTCTCATTCTATTGTGATCTAAGAGAAGAGATTATATGATGTCAATTATTTTTAATTTGTTAAGGTTAGTTTTATGGCCTCAGATGTGGTCTGTCTTGATGAATGTTCCTTGTGAGCTTGAGAAGAATTTGAGTTCTGCTGCTTTTGGATGATGTAGTCTAGAGGATATCACTTATGTCCAGGTGATTGATATTATTGTTGCATTCAACTGTGCCCTTACTGCTTTTCTGCTTGCTAGATGTGTCCATTTCTGAGACATGTGTGTTGAAGTTCCCAGCTACAATAGGGGATTCTTCTCTTTCTCCTTGCACTTTTATCAGTTTTTGCCTCACATAGTTTTATGCTCCATTGTTATGTCCATAAACATTAAGGATTATTATGTCTCTTGGGGAATTTAACCCTTTATCATTATGTAATATATTTCTTAATCCCTGATAAAATCCTTGCTTTAAAGCCTGCTCTGTATGAAATATAACAGTTGTTCCTGCTTTCTTTTGATAAGTGTTAGCATGGTATATTTTTCTTTACCCATTTATTTTTTTTAAAGATTTTATTTTATTTATTTGAGAGAGAGGGTGAGACAGAGAGCACAAGCTGGGGGAGAGGCAGAGGGAGAAAGAAAAGCAGGGTCCCCGCTGATCAGGGAGCCCAGTGCAGGGCTCGATCCCAGGACCCTGGGATCATGACCTGAGCCGCAGGCAGACACTTAATGACTGAGCCACCCAGGCGCCCCTTTATCCATTTATTTTTAATCAATATGTGTCTTTATATTTAAAGTATGTTTCTTGTAGACAACATATGTATAAGTCTTGTTTTTTTTATCACTCTGACAATTTCTGTCTTTTAATTGGTATTATTTAGACCATTGATGTTCAAAGTGATTACTGATATAATTGGATTCATAGCTATCATATTACTGTTTTCTAATTGTTGCCCTTGTTCTTTGTTCCTATTTTTTTCTCCCACTCTTTTTCTGCCTTCTGTGATTTTTAATTGAGCATTCTCTATGATTCTATTTTCTCACCTTTCTTAGCGTATTTTGATGATACTTCTTTTTTCACTTTTTTAGTGGTTGCCTTAGAGTTTTCAGTATATACTTATCACTAATCCAAGTCTTACTTCAAATAACACTATAGTCAGTACCTTATAAAAACAAAATAATTCTAGTTTTACTCTCCACTCCCTCATTTCATTGCTATGATTGATTTCGTCATATATAAGCATACATAATATATACACATGTATATTTATTATATGTATACATAAGCATATGTAATTGAATATATTGTTGCTATTACTCCTTTATTTGTATTACTCCAGAAGCTGGGGAATGCTATTTATACATAGACCACAGAGATTTCTCGTGCAAGTGAGAAAACTGAACCCCAGAAAGGCTGTTAACAAGGTGGTTAAAGATAAGGCTTTGGCCTTAAACAGCCCTGGTTAGACAGCATGGTACTGCCGCAAAAACAGACATATAGACAAGTGGTACAGAGTACAGAGCCCAAATATAGACCCTCAACTCTATGGTCAAATAATCTTCGACAAAGCAGGAAAAAATACACAGAGGAAAAAAGACAGTCTCTTCAGTAAATGGTGCTGGGAAAATTGGACAACTATGTATAGAAGAATGAAACTTGACAGTTCTCTTATACCATACACAAAAATAAACTTTAAATGGATGAAAGAGCTCAATGTAAGACAGGAATCCCTAAAAATCCTAGAGGAGAACATAGGCAATAACCTCTTCGACATGGGCCACAGCATCTTCTTTCAAGACAGGCCTCTGAAAGCAAGGGAAACAAAATCAAAAATCAACTTTTGGGACTTCATCAAGATAAAAAGCTTCTGCACAGCAAAGGAAACAGTCCACAAAACAGAGACAACCCACGGAATGGGTGAAGATATTCACAAATGACACTACAGACAAAGTGCTAATATCCAAGATCTATAAAGAACTTCTGAAACTCAACACCCAAAAAACAGATAAGTCAAAAAATGGACAGAAAACATGAACAGACACTTCTCCAATGAAGACATGCAAATGGCTAGCAGACACATCAAAAAATGTTCATCATTAGCCATCAGGGAAATTCAAATCAAACCCACATTGAGATACCCCCTTAACACCAGTTAGAATGGCAAGATTAACAAGGCAGGAAACAACGTGTGTTGGAGAGGATGTGGAAAAAGGGGGGCCCTCTTACACTGTTGGTGAGAATGCAAGTTGGTGCAGCTACTTTGGAAAGCAGTGTGGAGATTCCTCAAAAAATTAAAAATAGAGCTACCCTGTGACCCAGCAATTGCCCTACTGGGTATTTACCCCAAAGATACAGATGTAGGGAAAAGAAGGGTCATATGTACCCCAGTGTTCATAGCAGCAATGTCTACACTTAGCCAAACTGTGGAAAGAGCTGAGATGCCCTTCAACAGATGAACGGATAAAGATGTGGTCCATATATACATTGGAATATTATATTACTCAGCCATCAGAAAGGATGAACACCCAACTTTCGCATCAACACGTGTGAGACTGGAGGAGATTATGCTGAGTGAAATAAGTCAAGCAGAGAAAGTCAGTTATCATATGGTTTCACTTACTTGTGGAACATAAGGAATAACATGGAGGACATTAGGAGAAGGAAAGAAAAAGTTAACTGGGGGAAATCAGAGGGGGAGACAAACCTTGAAGGACTGTGGACTCTGAGAAACAAACTGAGGGTTTTAGAGGGAAGAGTGGTGTGGGGGGGATGGGTGAGCCTGGTGGTGGGTATTAAGGAAGGCACGTATTGCAAGGAACAGTGGGTGTTACATGTAAACAATGACTCTTGGAACACAACATCAAAAAACTAATGATGTGTGCATAAACAATGAATTTTGGAACACTGAAAAAAAAATTTTCTAAACCTAATGGTGCATTGTATGATGACTAACATAACACAATAAAAATTTTTTAAAGATAAGGAAAGAAAATAAAACTAACCAAAAAATTTTTTAAAAAGTTAACAGCCCTGGTTTGAATCCAATTTAGTCATCAACTCTGTGACCTGAGGGGAGAATGGTACACCCCCTCTAAGCCTTAGTACCCGTGTATATAAAATGAGGGACTCCTCCGAGTAACTAGGGTGTTACAGCAGGTAAATGGGATAATGTAGCCCTTCTGGCCATTTGATATATCATCATAAAATTGTTTCTTTTACTCTCTGCTCCCACTGGCATGTAAAATCCAAGAGTTTAGTAATTGTTGACTATTTCACTCCTGCCACATTTCCAGTGCCTGATAATCACTCACACATGTGCACTGAGTGATTCCTATGAAATACTTAGCAGTGTCTGGAATTTAATGACTGTGGTTGTTGAAAATAGTGATGATGACAGTAACAAGCCAAAATTCAGTACTCTGGAAAGCCCATGGTGGCGCTCGTAGTTGTTCTGATAATTATATTTTCAAGTGATTTTAACAATTAGCAAATTCTTACTAATCACCTTACGGAAAATGTCTTATTTTTTCCAGTGGAGAAAAAAATTTTCATATTTTTTACTACATCTACGCTGGATTAGCTGAAAAGAAGAAACTAGCCCATTACAAATTGCCTGAAAATAAGCCTCCCAGGTAACACAGCAGGTGGCACTTTTCTAAGTAATGCTTTCACTTTCCGTTGAACTTTAGATTTTGACTCATCCTTTCATATTTTTTCAGATACCTACAAAATGACTACCTCAGAACAGTCCAGGACCTGATGAATAATAGTTTCTATAAATCCCAACATGAATTAATTGAGCAATGTTTCAAAGTCATAGGTTTTACGATGGAGGTAAGTTTGAAAGACATCGAACCTCTTTAGAAAGTATCTTTTTATCATCGCTCATGGTAAGAATGACACTTTTCTTCTGGAAAGTTCCCAAAAACAGAGTGATACAGTATATCATCCTTTGTGACTGGCTTCTCTCATTCAACATACTAAAGTTTTCAAGTTATAACATGTGGCAGCACTTCATTGCTTTCCATTGTTGAATAATATTTCTCTCTATAGATTTAACTCATGTTATGTATCCATTCATCTGTTGATAGATATTCGGGTTGGTGCATTCTGAGGCTGTTAGGCATAATGTTGCTACGAACGTTCATGTACAACTTTTTTGTGTGGACATAAGTTTTCATTTCTCCTTGGTATAAATCTAGGAGTAGAACTACTGGGTCATAGGGTAACAGTGTGTTTAACCTTTTGAGGAACTTCTAGGCTGTTTTCCAGAGCAGCTGCACTGTTTTATACCCTAACCAGGAGTGTATGACAGTTCAGCTTTCTCCATATCCTCTCCAATACTTACTGTCATCTGTCTTTTATTTTATTTTTTATTTTTTAAATTAACATAGTGTATTATTTGCTCCAGGGGTACAGGTCTGTGAATCATCAGGCCTACATATTTCACAGCACTCACCATAGCACATACCCTCCCCAATGTCCATAACCCAGCCACCTTATCCCTAAACCCCAGCCCCCAGCAGCCCTCAGTTTGTTTTGTGAGATTAAGAGTCTCTTATGGTTTGTCTCCCTCCTGACCCCATCTTGTTTCATTTTTTCCCTCCCTATCCCCCCACCACCCACCACCCTCCTCTCAGATTCCTCATATCAGAGAGATCATATGATAGTTGTCTTTCTCTGATTATTTTGCTCAACATAATACCCTCTAGTTCCATCCTTGTTGTTGCAAATGTCAAGATTTCATTTCTTTTGATGGCTGCATAGTATTCCATTGTGTGTGTGTGTGTGTGTGTGTGTGTGTGTGTGTATACATATATATATACACACACACACACCACGTCTTTTTTATCCATTCATCTGTTGATAAACATCTAGGTTCTTTTGGGACATTGTGGACATTGTTGCTATAAACACTGGGGTACACGTGCCCCTTCGGATCACCACATTTGTATCTTTAGGGTAAATACCCAGTAGTGTGATTGCTGGGTCATAGGGTAGCTCTATTTTCAACTTCTTGAGGAGCCTCCATGCTGTTCTCCAGAGTGACTGTCACCAACTTGCATTCCCGCCCATAGTGTAGGAGGGTTCCCCTTTCTCCACATCCCATCTATCTTTTATATTTGAGCCATCCTAGTGGGTATGAAGTATATCTCACTGTGGTTCTGATATGCATGTCCCTAATGGCTTGTGACGCTGAACTTCTTTACGTGTACTTACTGGTCATTTATATATCTTCTTTGAAGAAATATCTATTCACATACTTTACCTTTAAAAAATGGGCTGTGTATTATTATTGAGTTGTAAGAATTATTTATATTGTAAATACAAGTCTCTTATCAGAGATAGGATTTGCAGACATTTTCTCCCATTAGTTGTTTTTTTACTTTCTTGATGGTGTCCTTTGAAGTATACATGTTTTTAATTTTTATGGGGTCCAGTTTACCTCTTTTTTTCCTTCTATTGCTTTTGATTTGGGTATCATAGATTAGAAACTATTGTCTAATCTAAAGCCACAGAGATTTATGCCTTAGTTTTCTTCTAAGAGCTGCATAGTTTTCGCTCTTACATACAGGTCACAGTTCCTCTTTGAGTTAATTTTTGTTTCTGGTGTGAAGTAACTTCTTTTGCACGTGGATACACAGTCATACCACAGCCATTTGTTGCAGACTCTTCTGTCCCCATTGACTGGTTTTGGCATCCTTGTTGGAAATCAGTTGGCCATAAATGTATAAATGTAGAGCTTTACTTCTGAATTCTCAATTCTAAGATAGTGACCTGTCTGTGTTTATGTTAGAACCATGTTGTCGTGATTATTGTGTCTTTATAATAAGTTTTGAAATTGGAGTGTGTGGGTTCTTTTGCAAGATTGTTTTGGGTCCCTCAAATTTCTGTGTGAAATTTGGGGATCAGCTCATCACTTTCTAGTGCAGTCTTCTAAAACGTTGCTTTTGTTCAGCTCTCTCTTCCCCATCTCACCCCTTCCATCCATATCTCTCTCTTTCCCTTTCCCCAGCCAATGGATGTTAACAACTCAGCATATGTAATCCAAAATTTCATATTTGTCTCCCTGCTCATAAAACATTGTAGACACCACATACATACATGTACACACACATAATATACACATGCCTCTGGAGGGATGGTCATTGTTTTGTTTTGGTTTTGGTTTTTGGTTTTTTTTAAAGATTTTATTTACTTATCTGACAGACAGAGACCACAAGTAGGCAGAGAGGCAGTCAGAGAGAGAGAGAGGAAGGGAAGCAGGCTCCCCGCTGAGCAGAGAGCCTGATGCGGGGTCCCTGAGATCATGACCTGAGCTGAAGGCAGAGGCTTAACCCACTGAGCCACCCAGGAGCCCCAGTCATTGTTTATTAATACGACATTATATCACACAACTTTTTTATACCTGGTTTCTCTCACTCAGCAATACCTTCCAGAAATCCCTTCAACTCATCTAGTATAACCCTAAATCAGTCCTCTTAAAGGCAACATAGTGTCCCGTGGTGTGTACTACCATAATTTATTCTGCCATTCACATATGACTGGGCATACAGCTCTTAATGTTTCCAGATCTTTATCACTCTGAGCAAAATCAAAATAATGCCTTTATTTCCTGGTGCTATTTATTTCTACAGGATAGGTCCCTAGCAGTGGGATTGCTGGGTCAAAGGGTATGTGTACTTTAAATTTGAATATGAATTACAGCATTGCCTTCCAACAACTATGAAATACTTCATATTTCCACCAGCAATGTATGTGACTACCTTTACCATCACCATCTCTGCCTTGTGTTGTAGCTTTTTAAATATTTGTTAATCTGATGATGGGTGTGAGTACCAACTCGTTTCAAGTTTGCATATCCTTGACTAATTGTGAATTTGAGCTAATTCCATTTGTTTGCTGGCTACTTGGGTTTCCTTCTGTATGAACTATATATTTATGTTGCCCTTTTTATTGAGCCATTTCTGAGTCGATTTGTAAGTTCTCATTGAACATTATAGACTTTTTTTATCATTTGTGTTATTAATAAGTTTTGGCTTACTTTTTTAAAGCTTTTATGTATTTATTTATTTGAGAGAGAGGGTGTGTGTGCACGAGCTGGGGAGGGGCAGAGAGAGAAAGAGAGAGAGAGAGAGAATCTCAAGCAAACTCCACGCTGAGCAGAGCCCAGTATGGGGCTCGATCTCACAACGTTGAGATCATGACCTGAGCTGAAATCAAGAGTCAGACCTCAACTGACTAAACCACCCAGGCACCCCTGTGACATACTTACTTTTAAGTCACATCTTTTAACCATACAAAAATGGGGTTTTAATTTTTATGTATTTGGACAAGTTGATCTTTTTGTTTGTGACATCAGAGGTCTCACCTTGGTTTAAAAATTCTCCCCTTTGTCTCCCTTACTACATGTAGTCTCCCAGACTTTTTTAAGGAAGCTTAAAAAATATATTCACTGCATCAAATATATTTAATCCATTTGAAATTTACTTTTCACATAGTACCAAATGGGGCATCACTTTTATTTCCTTCCAATGATGAGCCAGTCATGCCTCACTATATTAAAGACTACCCTTTGCCTACTGGCTTGACCTCTCTTATATTAGGTCTTATATAACATGAAATCTCTTTTGAGTCTCTCTTTTATCCATCAGTCTGTGTTTCTGTCTCTATATCAATATTCTGTTCACTTGATTACAGTGGTTTAATACTATATTTTTAGTAAGGCATCGCTACCAAGAAGGCAAGTCCTGTTCTCACTTTCTTCTTTTCAATACTTGTATTAGCTATTGGGTGGTATCTGTTTCTCCATAGAAACGTTAAGATTAACTTATCTGATTCTCAAACTCCTAGCTCAACTTCTAAGGAGAATTCTATTAAATTTATATATTAACTTTTGGGCATTGTCATTTTGATAATGTTGTTTATGTCTTCTCATCCCAGATCATGACATGTCTTTCCCTTTGTTTAAATGTTGTTTGAGTTTTTTAATAGTTTGTAGTTTTATTTATCTAGAACTTGAGCTCTATTTTTAGGTTTTTTTTTTCTAACCAGGTCATGATTTTTAGTGTCATCCAAAATATTTTTTTTCTGCTGGTAGACTTTTGTAAATATATAATCATGTCATCAGCAAAAGAAATAGTTTTATGCTTTTTTCCTCTTATATCAATCATTTTATTCTTTTGTGTACTTAAAGCATCTAAGACTTAGGGTCTCGATATTAATTATCAAGGATTATAACTTGCCTCCCTGTCTCTTTTCTGATTTTAAATAAAAATAGTTTCAGTGTTTTGCTCTTATTTCTGATAAAGAGCTTTTATCACATAATTTCCTTTTATTGTTGCTTTGCTTAGGGCTGCTTAGGAATCCTGTAGAATTTTATCAAATGTCTTTTTATCATCGATTGACGTGATCATATTTTTCTGCAGCAACTTGTTGATATCACTTACTATGTTGATAGGTTTCTTAATATGTAAGTATCCTTACATTTCTGGAATAAACTTAATGTAATCTTCCTTGATGAATTAATTGGTTGTGGGGAGAAGTGGCTAAAAGGTTGAGCATTCATAGGGAAACTGGCAGGCTGTTTCCAGGACCAACCAAGGAGAAATAACTCTTTCTGAATCACAGAGGAGTTATCACATGACTTTCCCCAAAGACTTCTCCGTGTTTGCCCCACAACTGTGAATTACGTGGAGCATCACAGGGGACCACTAGGGTCTTTTACTCTCTGGCTCAAAGGGCCAAAACCTTGTCCTTCTGAGTGTTTCAGCACAGTATAATCCTAGATTGGCTGCATCATGAGTAAAAATAGGATGTTTGCTGCTCTGCCTGCTGACATGGTAGGAATTAGTTTAACCCTAACCCTACTCCAATCCCAGTCCCTCTCCACTGCCCAGAGCACCGTCCCCACTCTGCCTGGCAAAATTGCCATTCAAATCTGGCTCCTCCCCTTCTGCTCTGTCACTTGCCCTCCCCAACCTTGCCCTCACCCACAGCTTGTTCCTGTGGGTCCAAGTTGATTTCAGCACTGGGGGGAAGGAGGGGTTTCCTGGCTCTCAAAGCAGAAGCCAGTTTATTGGTGGGTTCCATGAATAAAGAAAAAAGCAGCCATCTCCCTCCCCTCCAGTCATTGGTCATAAGATGAGTGTTGCTAGTGGTAGGTGCCCCTCTGGACTGTGGTGGCCCCCGCTGGCCGACTGGTTGGGGGACACATCACAGGTTAACCGCATCTCAGGGCCTTCTCCAAGCTGGAGGCATGTTGTACACCAGGCAGACAGCTCCTGCTTCTGGCCAGGGCTGGATCCCTTTGTAATTCTTTTCCCTGCTCTTTGCCATCAGAAGACCCGATCTTAGCAGTTCCCTCCCCCAGAGGCTGCTATCTTAGAAGCAGAGAATCATTTTTAATTGGTTTGTTTACTTCTAAGTCCCCCTCATTAGAGGCAGGGTTTTACTTATATTTGGCTCAGCTCCTTCCTCTTGCTTGGTAGTACAATGTTCAGTAACATTAAACCAGCCTTGCATTTAACATCTACTGACAAGTCAAGTTTGTTTCTTTCGAACATCATATTCCAGACTTAAACATGCTCAGCGTTCATCGGACATGGGAACATCAAAACACACAGCTTAGAAAAAAGGAAAATATAAAATCTGTGGCTGAAGTGAAACGCATTCCCTGCTAAATAATAACTTTTAGTCCAGTCCAACGTGACTCTCCTAAGACGAGGTCTCTCCCATCTGAAAGCAGAGACTCCAAGAGTTAACGGGGCAGACTGACCAGGTTTGGAGACAGTGGACTTAAACCGAATAGGTGCTTACTTCCTTTTTACCCAAGTCCTGATTTTTTTTTTTTTTAATCTCACTGGCTTTCTTGGTGTGTCCTGTGTCAGAAGCTGCAGCATAGTTACAGTGATTCTCCAAGATGAGTATCTTTCTCTCCCCCTCTCTCTCCCCTCCCCCTTAGCTTTCTCTGGTGGGTGTTGACAGCACCCATGGTGTCTGTGTCCCGAGGGGCCGTAATTCACTTGTGCACTGGCCAGTCATTATAATCCAAGGAAAAGGCAGGCAAAGCCGAATCAGCCTCTAAAAATCACAGATTTTTAGCAGATTGGAAAACTCTAGGACTTGTTACAACATATGATTTCCTCAGCCATTTTCCTGCCACAGTTTTTAAAATAAGTGATGACTAGTTTTATGATTCAGCTTATCTTAGAGACGGTACTTACTGTGTCATGACAGGAAGTTTTATTTGTTTTTCTTTGCACAGAGTCGTATGTCTTTTTCTTTTTTTTAAGATTTTATTTATTTGACAGAGAGAAAGAGATCACAAGTAGGCAGGGAGGCAGGCAGAGAGAGAGAGGGGGAAGCTGGCTCCCTGCTGAGCAGAGAGCCCGATGCGGGACTCGATCCCAGGACCCTGAGATCATGACCCGAGCTGAAGGCAGAGACGTAACCCACTGAGCCACCCAGGTGCCCCCAGAGTCGTATGTCTTAAGTCCAAAATGAAAATGCCTTTTTCCACTTTAATTTTGCTTACATTTCTTATGATCGTCTAAAATAACAATCGAATACATTTTCTTTGGACTATGAGTTATCACATTTAGTGGTGTCAATGTTTTGGATTTTCACCAATCTAAGAGGTAATGCCGCCGTATCCCCTTGTGTTTTTAAATTCTTTTTTTAAGATTTTATTATTTACTTGACAACAGAGATCACAAGTAGGCAGAGAGGCAGGCAGGGAGAGAGAGGAGGAAGCAGGCTCCCCACCGAGCAGAGAGCCGGATGCGGGGCTCTAACCCAGGACCTTGGGATCATGACCTGAGCTGAAGGCAGAGGCTTTAACCCACTGAGCCACCCAGGCACCCCTACCCTTCTGTTTTTAATTTGTGTTTTCCTGATGACACATGATATAGAACATCTTTCATATACTCGTTTTTACATCTGTGTATCTTCTTTGATGAGGTGTCTGTTAAGGTCCTTAACTCGTTTTATTTATTTATTTATTTATTTATTTATTTTTAACTGTTGAGTTTTAAAAAAATCTTTGTATGTTTTGGATAACAGTCCTTTCCCAGATGTGCCTTTTGTGAATATTTTCTTCCAGTCTGGAGCTTGTCTTCTCATTCTCTTGACACATCTTTTGTTTGAATTTGTGCATCTAACAATGTTTGTATAAGAATAGAAATAAGATTCAGTAACTTTGTTCACTTAACTCATAAAAAGAACCTTAAGTTGTCCTAAACCGACATAATTAAGTTCTTTAAATTCCTGAAACCAGATAAAAATTTAGGGCATCTCAGTCTTTCAGACATTCTGAATGAGGACACAGCAGTCTTACAAAGCCTGATAAGGACTTTCCAAACTTCCTGATCATTCAGCTAAATCTTCTTAAACACTTAAAATTATTAGCCCTGAAAATATAATAATTCAAAATTACTAATGTAGTAGATCAAGTTATCTTATACATTTGAAAATAATTTGCAATCAAATTATGTTGTAGTTTTCAAATTAATTTTATAAATGGACTATCAAATGAGTATTTACCTTCAAGTCACAAAAGTAATTGTCAGATTGTCTTACTATGTCTCTGATATTTCCCTTAAGCATTTTAAACAGTTAAGAATAAACACATTGCTTATCCCAAGGCTATATATCTTAGTCATTAATGTAACAAAAAAGCATTGATACTATATTTCTTTGCTGGGGCTGCCATAACAGTGTACCACAGACTGGGTGACTTAAACAACAGAAATGTATTTCCTCACAGTTCTAGAGCTGAGAAGTTTGAGACAAAGTTGGTTTCTTCTGAGGGCTGTGAGGGAAGATCCATGCCTCTTCCCTACTCGCTGGTGATTCCCTGGCAATCCTTAGTGATCCTCAGACAGCAGATGCCTCACCTTGATTTCTGTCTTCTTCACATGGCAGAGGGTGCCTGGGTGGCTCAGTCAGTAGAGCATGTGATTCTTGATCTCAGGGTTATGAGGGTTATGAGTTTGAGCCCCACATTGGGTGTAGAGATTACTTAAAAATAAAAATCTTAAAAAAAAAAAAAGTTCTTCTTCACATGACATTCTCCATGGGAGGAGTTCTCCTGCTCTCACCATGTGATCCAGCAATCAAGGACCTTGGTATTTACACAAAAGAATTGAAAACGTATGTCCACACAAAAACCTGTGCACTAATGTTTATAAAGCTTTATTCCTGATCGCCAAAACTTGAAGTAATTGCAATGTCAAGTTCAGTGGGTGAGTGGACAAATAAATTGTGGTACATCCCAACAATGGGATATTATTCAGCACTAAAAAGAAATGGGCTATCAAGCCATGAAAAGATATGGAGGAACCTTAAATACACATTACTGGATGGAAGAAGCCAATCTGAAAAGGCTGTATACTGTAGGATTCTAACTATATGACATTCTGGAAAAAGCAAAACTATGAAGACAGTAAAAGACCAGTGGTGGTTAGAGATTGTGAGAAAGAGAGATAAACAGGCAGAGCACAGAGAACTTTGGGGGTAATGGGATTTCTCTAATGGTAGAAATGTGTCATTATACCTTTGTAAAAATCCAGAGAATGTACAAAACCAATAGTGAACTCTAACATAAACTATGGACTTTGAGTGATAATGATGTGTCAGTGTAGTTCATTGATTATGACATATGTATTGCTCTAATGTAGGATATTGATAATGGGGGAAGCTGTGTGTGTGTGTGTGGAGTCGGGAGGACAGGGGCTACATAGGAACTATGCACTTCCACTCAGTTTTTTGTGAACCGAAAACTACTCTAAAAATAAAGCCTATTAATTGTTTAAAAACTATAATAAAATACAGAAAATAGACATGACCCATATAGAAACTCAATATAGGAAATGATCCATGCCCTTTGGTTCTAGGAACATGTACTTGAGAGCAGAAATTATTCTTATTTCTCAGTATATACCCAGTATCTCCCATAATGCTTAATAAATAGTCAACAGAAGATGGCTGAGTGAATGAATGGATGGGTGGATGACTGAATAAGAGGGGTAGGACAGTAAACTTCTGGAAGAGGGAGAGTCCTTCTAACAGAATTCTTTTGCCTTGGGCAGATTAACTCGGCATAGAGAGGAAAGTGAACTTGCCCACACACATAGTTTTGGGTTGCTGTCTGCGTAGCAGACCAGCCCAGTGTACAAGCACAGGGAGCAGAAATGTCCAGAGCACAGTGGAATAGGCTGGAGCCTGATGCACCAGAACCATGAAGGTCTGACTCTCCAGCAAACCAGAACTGTGTGTGTCCTTGCAAATATAGCAAAAGCAACAGCAGTCCAGCTCCCTCAAGGACAGACAGAGCTGTATAGCAGGAGGTGGAGTGGGTAGAAGGGATTGTGAGTGTTTTCCAGACTCTGCAGAGCACTTGGAGAGCACACTTTTCCTGCAAGCCACTCTTCCTCCATGGGAAGGTATAACACATTCAGTGGGCTAGGAGTCAGGAATCAAAGCTTAGCTCATTCAAAGCCCATGGAAGGTTGTTAGATTGCCTCGGTAGTTTTATATGGGAAAATGTTCTTTTGCTTATTATTGTTAACCGTCAAACAAAAATTGTTTTGAATTCCTTAGGGTGACCAACATCAGAGATGATTAGTCTTTGTACCCTGAATAACCCAAGTGCTTGGTCAAGGTCATACCTATACCCGAGGTCAGGCCCTTCTGAGCCCCATCAAGTTAGCTGCCAAGCCAAACTGAGCCAGGGCCCTGATTTTTTGCCTCCAACTTTAATCCAAGTGTATACTGCATTTATAGGGTATGAAGGAGAGCCCCAGCCTGGGAGGATTACTCAGCCCTTCTCATAAACAGCTGAATAAGAATTGAATGTCCAAAAAAAAAAAAAAAAAAAAGAATTGAATGTCCATCGATTCAGCATGTGATTCTCTATTATGGATCTCTAAACACTGTTCAAATATGACTTTGGAATGGACGCATCTGAACTTTCTAGTCCCTAATTGACAAACACACAAAGTGTTGAAGGAACATAGTTTTCAACAACCTATTTATGAAATATTCCTGGTATAGATTATCCACAAGGTCTGTAGTTGCCTCACGAAAAGTAGAGCAGGATGTTGGAGGCTCTGTTTAACTCTCCACCTGCCCCTGAAGCCCACGCTGGTTGGTTCTTTACAACTTATGTGTTTTACAAATGGAAATTCCTTACCAAGAGAATTTTCATAGAAAATTGATTCACATCAGCCCATCAGTGTATTTATTGCTCTACTTCCAAAATACTTCCCCAGTCCATCTTCTGCTTTCCATCTCTGCCACTGTCCTAGTCCAAGCCACCACCTCTTCCTAGCCTCCTGCCCATTCTACTTTTCCACCTGCCTCCAATCCGTTTATTTCCACATCCTGGCAGAGCCATGTTTCAAATATCACAGCTGCCTACTTTGGAATCTCTAGTGGCTCTCCATGGCCCTTTGAATGAAACCCACACCCTTTCTGGTGGCACAGAGGGCCTGGCTGGTCTTGTCCAAGCTCACCTCTATGGCTCCTATCACACCCACATCCCTGCCCCTTACTCGCCGTCCTCCAGCCCCACTCTGGCCTTCTTTCTGCAAAGCAGGCCCTTGTCCTTGCTGTCCCCTCTGCCTGGAGGGGTTTGATTCCGGTTCTTTCCTGGCTGACTCCCTTGTCATCCAGGTCTCTGCTTCCTAAAGGACGGCCTTCTCTAACCTCCCCTCCTCAAAAGGCCCTCCCTGCCCTCCCCAGTCACTCTCACTCCTCTACATTTTCTTTCTTTCACAGCCCATTGAGTTACTGAAAATGTCATGTTCATCTCTTTGTTTGTTTTCTTAATGTCGGCCTTCTCATTGCCTGAACACCCCAAGGAAACAAATGTCTTCGTCTTGCCTCTGCTGAAACCCCTGTGACTAGAGCAGGCCTGGCATAAAGTATATGTTGCATCAGATAAGTGAAAACATAGATAGTTGAAGATATGTCTGTATATTCATTCAATAAATATATTTATTTTAATGTTTATATATTCATTTAATCTGTATTCATATATATGTTATATATGAATGAATAAATATCCCTGAAGATTTTTTTCATATCCAGTTTTTATCATGAATTGGGATGTTAGAGCAGATGGGATAATCATTTCTGATAAGTGTAAGAGCTGGGTTAGAATCAAGGCAGCAACATAAGACAACAATAAAGGATTTTGTCTCTTTCCTATACTTTACCGTACCTTGAACATAGTTGGAATGACAACTACAATGACCATGGTCTCCTTGGTAAAATGCCTCCAGTGCCTCCAAGAAGAGTTGTGGGTGTGTGTGTGTTTCTGATGTATTTTGATGTACCTTACTTAAAAGGGTTTTACCACTATAAACTCTTAAGTTGTTGTCCAAAGTTTTCATGCCTAAACTTAAATCACACATATCCTTTGATTTGGGCGCTGGGCTCTTTGGATTTCTCTCTCCTCACTCTCATTTATCCACACATCTAATGTCACTTTTAAGATTGCCTCAAGGGAAAGGAGCATCTGGACATGACCACATTAAGTTCTGAAGTTCAGTTTCACGTAGACAGATTGATCTGTGGCCTAAGGAATTCAATTATTTCTACTTCCTCCTAGGGGAACTCCTCGTTTCTATTTTTTACTGGTATTTGCATTCATAAAATATTTTTTTTAGCACTCACTGGCAAAGAGGCACCATGCCCACCTCTCATACTAAAATGACTAAGGAGACTGAGCCTACGTGGGTCTCAGAGGCTGACATCATCCTCTGCGGAATGACCTTGTGCTGGAGCCTTAGAATTCTTGCCCGCTCTGTCCCTGGCCATCGCCACTGCCTTCCTGTCTTCCAGAGGAGGGTGATGCTAACATTTGTATGGTGTGTTTCAGCAACTTGGAAGTATATACAGTATACTGGCTGCAATCTTGAATGTTGGCAACATTGAGTTTTCTTCCGTGGCAACTGAACACCAGATTGACAAGAGCCACATTTCCAATCATGCAGCTCTGGAGAACTGTGAGTGTTACTATCTTCTGCTCAAAACTGAACTCTTGAAAAACGCCTAATGAAATACTGTAAGTGCCTCATAAAGATAATCTCAGGCAGTTGTACTTATATGGAATCCTAAAAAAGAATACTCCGATTCAATTTGCATAAAATGAAGTTTTTAAAGGCCAATATTTGAAACAGATCTTCATGCCTACAAATTAACTGATTACTGAAGAGAACTTTTCTCAAGACTAGGCTTTCCTATTTTAGGAGCTATTGACGTTTCAATGTAAAAACACAGTATCACTAAAATGTAGTAAACTGATCTGAAAAGAGTAAAAGTTATTATTTTATAGATTTAGCATCTATATCATTTTATAAGTAATAAAGACTTGTATATTTATTCTTATACTGGGTGGTTTTTATACTCACTCGTCCTGGGTTGACTGATTTTGTGATCATTTTCTATATAAGAAAAGTGCATCATGGTATTTGCTTCAAATCAACGTTTTTCTCTAACTAGCCAAGTATGATGAATTATTCCAATAGCTTAAGTTTTCCCATTGATCTTGTGGTGATATAGCTTTTTTTAAAAAGATTTTACTTATTTATTTGACAGACAGAGACCACAAGTAGGCAGAGAGGCAGGCAGAGAGAGAGAGAGAGGAAAGCAGGCTCCCTGCTGAGCAGAGAGCCCGACGTGGGGCTCGATCCCAGGACCCTGGGATCATGACCTGAGCCAAAGGCAGAGGCTTTAACCCACTGAGCCACCCGGGCACCCCTGATATAGCTTTTTTATTTATAATATACATGGGGCGCCTGGGTGGCTCAGTGGGTTAAAGTCTGCCTTCGTCTCAGGTCCTGATCCCAGGGTCCTGGGATCGAGCCCCGCGACAGGCTCTCTGCTCAGCGGGGGTCTGCTTCCTCCTCTCTCTCTGCCTTCCTCTCTGCCTACTTGTGATCTCTGTCTGTCAAATAAATAAATAACATCTTTTTAAAAATTATTTATAATATACACTTTTTTAATTTTTAATATGGTCATAAGCTCCCATAATTCCAGATTTGTTAGAAGTTTCATTCATAACTTAGGGAATCATGATATAAATTTTTATTTATATGTATTTTTTCTGATTTATACTTAATGAGGAACGGAATTAGATGTTTTAGGGTAATTTTAGGGAACCAGATGCCAGGCATCCTGGCCTGAACCTGTCCCCAGATCTCTATCATCTCCCTCCCACCGTATCTCTGGGACCAGCTTGGTAATACAGCAGGACTGAGTTTGGCATGTAATGATTGGCATGGACTTGGAAACCTGTTCTGATTTTTCATATATAAATAAAGTCAATTGGCACAGAAGGTTTTAGACTGATATTTATTGATTGATATTCTGAGCCATAGAAGCCCACAGCGAGCTGGGCCTTATTTTAGCCAATGTACTGCAGGTTGCTTAAATCCCAGGCTGACTAGCAATCTAGTAGTTTTTGGTGCCCATGAGCCAGTAGCTCCGAGCTGATCTGTAGCTCCCAGGAGTCCTCAGTTATCAGAAGTGGAAGGAAAAAACAGAAAACTCCAATGATGGATTCAAATATCACCACTGATTATAATTAGGAAAGTTATCAGCAGTGAATAGA
The DNA here is from genome assembly GCA_004024625.1 of Mellivora capensis. Taxonomy (NCBI): domain Eukaryota; kingdom Metazoa; phylum Chordata; class Mammalia; order Carnivora; family Mustelidae; genus Mellivora; species Mellivora capensis. Next base: position 26,651 of record PISX010023805.1, read on the forward strand.
ATGATTTACAACAGAGCTATGTTGTAGATATGCATTTACTTGGAAGCTACCAAACTAAGAAATGACTTTGATAAGTAAGAACCTTTTTTCTGGATAGAAGGAGACAGTCAAATGGGTCGCAGAAGGTTAATATTAGTGGGAATAGCATATACTAAAATAAATTCCAAACCTTTATCAATTTAAATGCAGAAAATCATAAAAGTACAAGACAAAGTACATTTATATAATTATGAGATGAGAAAAGATTTAAAGGATTTTATGTGCAGAAAAGAAAAGCAGAAAGGATTTTTTAATGGATATTTGACTACATAAAAATTAAAAACTTTCATACTAACAAAAGAAAAATAAATGGAATTACAATACAAGTGAAAAATGAGAGAAAATATTTCCGACAGATATATAAGCAACATGTGTGAGCTATAAAGAACTCTTCTAAGCTGATTAGGAAAAGACAAATATATCAGTGACAAAAGGCCATTTATAAAATAAAACCACAAATCACTAATAAAAATATGAAGAAAAGAAAGTATTTAGCTTCACTAGGAGTCGGTTAAAAACAAATAGAAAAACAAAGGCATTTTTTTCCTATCAAATTGGTCATTTTCAAAAATAATAATCTGTGATGTCCATGAAATTACATTGAAATTATTGGTTTTTTACTTAGATGATAATAATGTAATTGGTTCAGAGATTCTGAAGAGCAGCTAAATAGTATATATCAAAAGGCTTAAATATGTTTGTGTACTCTGGATGAGTTGTTGAACTTGGGCACTCTATGCTAAGACAATAATACAAGAACCCAGTTTCATGCCCCGAATATTTATCCCAGCATTCTTTATAATTATGAACATATGGAAATGACCTAAACATCCAACAACTTAAAAATTTATATATTATGACATAGAGCAGAATATTATATAGCAAATTAAATCATTTATAAGCAATATTTAACAAAATGAGAAATGCTTAAGATATTTTATTAAGATGAAATGTATGTGCAGGATAACAGCACTAAACATGCTTAGAGGGAAAAAGTGCAGAATGTTAACTTCAAAGGTAAGATTTCCGCAGTGACTTTGTGTTACTTCCACAGTCTGCAAAAAAAACATTTTTTTCAATTTTTTAAAGATTTTTAAATTTTATTTATTTGTCAGAGAGAGAGAGAGTACATAAGCAGGGGGAACGGCAGGCAGAGAAAAAAGCAGGCTCTCCACTGAGCAAGGAGCTCAATGCAGGTCTTGATCCCAGGACCCTGGGCTCATAACCCGAGTTGAAGCCAGATACTTAACCAACTGAGCCATCCAGGCATCCCTGAAAAAAAAAAAAAAAAATTTAAGTAAGGTTCAATGATCCTAGCCACATAGCCAAGAAATAGCTTGTCCCAAATGCTAAAAGTAAGTTCAAAGTGTTGAAAATAATTTGAAAGGAGAACCACTGATTTTAAAAAATAGTCTGTCGGGTGCGTGGGTGGCTCAGTGGGTTGAGGTTAAGTCATAATTCCAGGGTCCTGGGATGGAGTCCTTCATCAGGCTCTCTGCTTGGTGGGGAACCTGCTTCCTCCACTCTCTCTCTCTCTCTCTCTCTCTCTGCCTGCCTCTCTGCCTACTTGTGATCTCTGTCAAATAAATAAATAAAATCTTTAAAAAAATAAAAAATAAAAAATTGTCATGAAATAGTTTGGGTTAAAGATGTTTACTATATTCAAAAATGAGTTTTCTCCACTGAATTTAAATATTATTTATTTAAAATTCCCTGTGATATTTATCATTAAATATAAATAAATGTTCAGGCATCACATTTTAACAAACTTCAGTAATTAAAATGTATAACTGAGAAGTAGTATGATTAAATATATATATATATATGTATGTATGTTAAGATAAGGTTTATGCTTTTTTGGTTAAATATTGCAGAAGTTACATAAAATACATTTGTTTGGGTTTATCCCTGAAGTCTAAGTAATCTTCCAATTAATTTCTGCATTTTAAAAATATATATGTAATAATGGGTATCGAAATTATCCCAAATCTATTCTTTATTTAAATGAATAATTTAAATTTTACATTATTTAACATAATTCAGTGAAATTGTGTTTGGCATTACATAAACAACCACTGGCTGGTGCGAATGTTTTCCCCACTGTCAGCCAGTTCGGTCTGGGTTGTGCTGTATTATACGGCAGCCTACATTTGACCAGTCAAGTAGAGAAAAATGATCAAAAAGACCTAGGACAACTACCGAATAGGAACTTATTTTTACATGATGAAGTCTTCCCGTATTCATTTCATGTCATCGGAAGAAGGTAGACTGAGACGTTTTCATTCTAGGAAGTGACTCTATGGCCATGACTTTTTCTTTTTTTTTTTTTTTTAAAGATTTTATTTATTTATTTGAGAGAGAGGCAGTGAGAGAGCATGAGCGAGGAGAAGGTCAGAGGGAGAAGCAGACTCCCCGTGGAGCTGGGAGCCCGATGCGGGACTCGATCCCGGGTCTCCGGGATCATGACCTGAGCCGAAGGCAGTCGTCCAACCAACTGAGCCACCCAGGCG
>PISX010023806.1:0-29091 GCA_004024625.1 Mellivora capensis
CCGAATGTTCGGTTAGATTCTTGATGCTTGGTGCGAAATAAAGCTTTGCTTGACCTTCGCTTTATATCAGTCTCGCTCCTTTAATCACGCCCCATTTTTGGGGCATAACATATGGGGGCTCGTCCGGGATTAAACGATGAGAACTGAGCCAGCATCAGAATTTCTGGGAAAAACCTCGAGGTAAGATCTCACAGATTTTACTCTTTGGGATCCACTTGGCCTGATCCACCCTTGTATTTGAGCTTTGTTACCTGAGGCTGGTTTCTGGGACTTGTTTTTAAGTAAATCCCCTGGGGGAAGGGGAGCAGGGACAGTTTAAGGGTTAAACAAGGTTATTGTTTAACCTCAATGGAAGCTTCTGGCTAAAATATAAAAATATAAAATAGGTCCTTACAGTTGGTGGTATACCCTCACAAAGAACTATTCCTAGTAACTTTACTTTGAACAACTCTAATATGTTGTAACTAAAATAAAAGAAGAATAGCTAATAATAATAATATACTTTTAGAACTATTTCTAGTAATCATAGTGTCCATGGGAGTGTTAGGATCATTATTCTGAGATAGCTGTGTGTGTAATGTGAAAAGGTAATTGTATTTCCATCATTAAATACTGAGATTTTGGTGTGGGAGAAAGGAGATAGAGGATTGATTAATCACTGAATTTAAAGTAGAAATATTAGTATAAACCCCTGATGTATTTTATCTTTAAAAACCAAAACATATTAGTTCTGTTACTGAAAGGGCTAGAAACAGTGACCAATCTAGAAGCAATGAATACCCACACAATCCAGATTGTGGTCTCTACATACCCATCTTGCTAAAAGGAAGTAGGCTTAGAACATCTTTTCAAAGCAGATATCAAAGATCTTATCGATATAACTAGGAATATATCAAAGGACTGAGGATCTCAATCAAATACTCTCCCATTGACTAAATATAGGACAATTAGAGCATTAGTAAGAATGATAATGCAGAAGATTGCAACACATCAACTTATGTTTGAGGACATCTGCAAACCAACTTATTTTGCCAGCAATCAAAAGATAAGAATCAAACATTTATCCTATCTTTCCAAGGATCCAAGCAATGGTCATCAATGTAGTTAACATTATATAGAGTCAAACATACAGAATCTATCTCCTCATGGAAGTGAATAGTACTATCCATGAAGTCTTGGGAAGGCGAAAAGGAGGGAGAAAAGAACCAAGCATGCAGATATAACTACCACTTGACAAGAGGTACAAATGACAGAGGAACAAACATGTTAAAGTATACCACAGGACTGTAACCAGCAAAACCACACTGTACGAAACTGCAACTGAACAAGAACCCTGTTTATGAGGAAAGGGGTGTGGTTGGGAAAAGGAGGAGAGTACAAGTAAAGACAGGATAGAGGATATCCTGTATAGAGGATAAGTAAAGACAGACATTAATTACTGAGAAACCAACTGTTAAGCATAAACCTTGTCTGGATCCTGATTCAAAGAAACAAAATCTATGGGCACCTGGGTGGCTCAGTTGGTTAAGCATCCAATTTTTGATTTCAGCTCAGGTCGTGATCTCAGGGTCCTGGGATCCAGCCCTGTGTTGGGTTCTGCCCTCATTGGGGAGCCTGCTTGAGGATTCCTACTCCTTTTTCCCTCTTCCCCTACCCCTGCTCACACTCTCTCAAATGAATAAATAAATCTTAGAAAAAACAAAAAACAAAATAAAATCAGAAACCCATATTTAGTACAATTAGGGAAATATGAATACTGACCAGAGAGTCAATAAGATTGTGTCAGGGCGCCTGGATGGCTCAGTTGGCTAAGCCCCTGACTCTTAGTTTCGGCTCAGGTCTTGATCTCAGGGTCCTGGGATCGAGCCCCAAGAGGGGCTCTGCACTCAGTACCGAGTCTGCTTGTCCCTCTCCTTCCCCCTCTGCCCCTCCCTCCAGCCTGGTTGTTTGCTCTCTCTCTTTCTCTCAAATAAATAAAATCTTAAAAATAAAAAAAAGATTGTGGAATTATTCTTTCGTGGGGGTGTGGGGGTGAAGTGGTGGTTATTGATATTGTGAGTATGTTTAAAAAAGGAAATCCTTGTTTTTTTAAAAAAGATACATAGAGCATATTCACAGATGATATAATCTGACACCTCAAATTTACTTCAAAATAAGTCAGAGGGGGCAGGTGGTGGGTGGGAGCACAGAGGAAAAAGAATGGCCAGGAGTTGATAATTACTGAAGATAGGTGATGAGAACATTATGGCTTATTATCTCTATTTTTGAATATATTTGGAATTTTCCATAATAAATAAAGTTAATGTGTGAAAACAAAAATATTATAAATAAAGCATTCAAAAAGAAACTACCAATAGTAGTTAACTAAAAGAGAAAAGATTTTCAAAGAACCACAGGAAAATATTATGGATTTTCTGGATAACAGTTTTGAGATTGACAAACCATATGGTGAACCAAATTTATATATCTATGAAAGACAATGAAAACTTTGTTTATCTTAACTGTGTGCCTGTTGGCTGACTTTTTGAGAAAATTATTTAGAAAACTCCTGAAAAAGTAAGTAGAGAATTGAATATGGTAAAAATTGTGGCAAACCACAAAGTTGGAGTTTTACCAAGTTAGATATAAGATATAGAGTTTTCACTATAGCCAAGATTATGCTGGAAAACTAACCTAGTCGTTCAAATGAATGATAAACGTGACATTTTGTGTTATATTTGCACAATCCCAAAACTTTTAAACAGACATATTTATTTACACTGTTTCCTTTGAAATTAATGGGAAAAACACAGAACTTAAATATAAACTCCTGACAAAGATGTGTTCTCCGAGTCAAGGGACACTTAAATTTCTGCAGATACAAGGAAGCCATTGATTCACCCGTCTTCCATCAGCCAATAGCTTGAAATATGGCCACTAGGATTGCATGAAGCTTATAAAGCAAAACCTCTGAAACCATCCATCCCCACTGAGATTTAACAAACTAAACTCCCTTTAATAATTCTTCCACATGTCTAATAATTCCCTCTGGAATATTGACTTACTCAGTTAAGAGAAAGAAGAGAGAAGACCATACCATATTTTATGTTTACCCATGGAGTCACTTGGAAAACCATTAAGTGGTACCACATGGGGATGCTGACATGCGAGAGCCAAGTGGTCTCTGTGCCTTTCTGTTTGTTGGAGGCCAACCCGTGGAAAGCACACTGGATTGGCAACTGGATACTTGATATATGGCCAAGACTCTATTACTTATGAGCTGTAAAACCTTGAGCTGGTCCCAGCTTCCCTATCTGTCAATTAGGATTCCAAGGGTAGAGGAGCAAGGTAACAAAGGGAAAGTCTTACACTTCTCTTTAAACATTCACTACAGGTTCTATGCCAGTGCGTCAGACCATGCGTGGCTCAACTTTTCATCAATAATAGCAAATACTTATTAAATGTCCATGAATCCTCAAGTACCGTGTTCAGGGCTAGGATGGAAAGATAAGTAAAAGGTCTTCCTCCCATCAAACCCGTTAGGGTTCACCAATGAGCAGATGAGTAACGTAGGGCAATGAAGATGTTTTTAAACAGAATGTGCTATGGCCCAGAAAGTCTCCTCAGGATATTTATGTGCACAGAGTCTCGAAGAAGGAGGGGACCATTTATCACCACTGGCAAAGTGGAGAGAGGCATGTGGTGGGGAAAAGCACATTCCAAGCAAAGGAAAGGCTCAGAGACAGGGACATGGAACAAATATCCCCAAGTGGCTTACTGATGGAAAGATGAGACCAAAAATGTGTAGCTTGGGAACAGACTGTGAAGGGCCATGAGTGTTCTGATAAGGAATTTGGGCTTTTGAGCCTCTGGGCTCTTGAGGCCCATCAGAGATTTTTCACCTGGGGAAGCCCACAACCACTTTTCTTGTTCCGTTCACTGCTGTCAACCTCCGTTGACGGCGTTCTGAGCCTCCCAGGAGCAATGCCAACATGACCTGATCACATTTTTCTTCAGAAACATCACAGGCCATTTTACACACAGCACTGCGGGCACAGTTCCCCCTGCTACTGATTTTCATGACGCATAGTTGAAATTGCTCTTAGTTTATGCTGTTGCCACTGAGGATCAATTTTCATTTTAGATCCCCTGTACATAAAATGCAGGAGAAATCGGACTCCAAATTATAGTCAGGCAGATTTGTTCGCTGCATAAGCTCTCCCTTGGGCTCTTTCAAGCCATTAAGACGAATGTCTTGCCCTCAGCTATGACGTATTTGTTTTCTGAAAGAGTTAATGCAACTCCCAAATGTGTCTAGATTATTCCCCAAGAATATTTGAACAACGAAGGAAGAATCTGTGTTACTTAGAGCTACGAAAGCCAGGATTTACCCAACTGCTTCTTCAAACACAGTGCTGTACACAGTATGAGATTCCTAGGGGTTACAGAGAAAGAGAAACGGGAGAAAGGCTAGTTTCTGTCCTGGGGTGTTGACAGTCTAAGAGGAGAGGCTTCGTGAGCACAGACCTAACGATTGAAAACACTTCATTAAAAACATTAAGGAGAAATGTGACTGCGACATACTTGGAAGAGACAAGCTCCTCAGAGTAAGATTTCAACAGCTTCTAGGTGATACCCTTCCTAGAACATGCCACTGTATGTCTCTATCCATGTATCCATGGATACATGTATCCATACAGTAAGACTTGCCAGGAAGAAAAATTTTAAATATAACTTTACTTGGTAGATGCTGTCCTTCTAATTTTGATCTCTTAATGCCTACTCTAAGTCTTTCTCTTCAAGAGTTCACATTCTCAGGTACAGAAAATTATGTCTTCTCCTTTGCTTTTTATGCAGTCTTTTTGTCGGGTGCAAATGCTGAAAATGAAATTTTCTGGAGAGAGTAGTCAGCACAATAGTTTCCCTAGAACAAAGGAGGACTACCAGGCAATATGAGACCAGCTCAACCTTCTCACACCCCTCCCTGGGGGCATGCAGCTGAGAGGCTCTGTAGCCTGCCTTTAGGACCAAGCAGAAATGATTTCGAAATGGATAGTTCAGGCCTGCAATCCCTCCCTTATTGACAATTCCAAAACCTCCAAAGCTCTGAAAACCAAGCATTTTTCTAACTCGTTGGTGACAAAAGCTGGCTTGCACTGATAATTGGGTTTATTATTTATTCCATTTGGTATGAACATATTTTCCTACAGACACAAAGACGTGTTTGATCATAGAATGCTGCTCATCCCCCGTTCGGCACAAGTATATAAAATTTATGCTTTATCATTTAAAGATCTGAAAATTCTGAGGTCTAAAACAAATCTGGTCCCAACAGTTACAGATAACAAACCATAGCCATGTCATGGCAGCCACTTATGAAGCCCCTCTCCCATGCAAGTGCTGTACCAATATCCTCTCATTTGATCCTTACCGTGCCCTATGAATGTGGCATTAATAGCACCGTTTAAATGATGGAGAAACTGAGGCCCAGCAAAGTTAAGCGATTCATCCCAACATCCCACATCGCCCAAGTGGTGAGCAAAAGACTCAAACTCAGGTTCGTCTGATTCCAAGGCATTGCATTCTGTCTGGGGTTTCTCATCATTGTCCCTGTTCACTGTCCCCATCAACCATCCGGTCAATGGTGAGCCCTGGCTTCTGGGATCCTTCAGGTCTAGGCAGATGCTGAAGGAAATGAAGGTGATAAGCATCTACCAGAGCTAGTTTCTCTTCTGGACCCTTTGAACTATTAATGGGTGTCTTCTTTCAAGAACTGCATTTTTATGCTGATTCATTGCCATCTAGTGGTCATTTTTAAGATCAGTTTTGCATACTATGTTAGGATGATGTAGGATCCTTTCTAACAGGCAGGGGTTTGGTCCTTGGATGCATTGGAAAAAAATAACAAGATGTGTAGTAAAAAGGAACCTAACCTAAGTAAATACTTACAAAATGAAATAAATGTTCACCTTCACGTTCTTCAGGTGAAGGACTCGCAAGATGGGCGGGGTTTGCTAAGGCTTTATAAAATCTCACCCCTGACCTAAATAATCAGATTAAATCTCCCAACACAGGCTACTTAGGAAAATAAAAGCTTTCTCTCAAACCATTTCATCAGCCTTTCCTCAAAGTTTGCCAGGGACTCTCTCTGTTCTAATTATAATATTTACAGTACAAATTGGCGGTTGCCATGTACATTCTCCCCATGAAATTTTAAAGTCATTCATGTCCTCATTTACATATGTTCCTTTCCAAAACTGACAAATTCTTACTCATCTTTGGCAATAATGATACAATGTAAAAACCTGAAAGTGGGTGAAAAGGAATCATAATATCGCCCATCAAAAGGAAAGTTTTTAGGCATTATAAATACTTAGTGTATTTCAGTTTTATAATATCTATTGAGCTTCTGTCAAGTCCTGTGACAGATTCAAATATGGACTTAACAGTTTCTTGACCTCAAGTTGCTTAGAATCTAGAGGAGAGATCACCAAGTACACAGTTGAGGGAAAATACAGAATGTGATGCGGGAGAATCTGTCCAATAGATTTATAAATTGGAATAGTAGGAAAATCCTGAAGACACTCACTAGCTTGCTCGTTTCAGAGGCCAGGACCTAGGAACGTCATAACAGAAAGTGTCCTTAGATGAACCGAGGTCAACCTCAAGTACTTAATTAATGGACCCACAAGAGAATTAAAGTGGCTTAGCAGTTAAAAATGAATACCTTTGGTGGCATAACACACAACCTTCCATTTATTCTTCCAGCCTAACCCTCCAGCAGGAAAGTCATTCAAACGGCAGCATCGCATGAAGTCTCCGATGACACGGTAACTGTGAGTCAAACAATGAATCTTGTGAGGCAGGAACATGAAATAGTGAAGCAGATCCCCAAAATTCACTTTAACATTTTGTGGCTTGCAAGGGGGGGGGAAGTTGTAAAGATATAATACTGTAAGGATAAAATGAGGGAGCTTAGGTATTTTCTTTTTTGAAAGCTAGCAGTCTTGATCAGAACTTAGTACTACGCCCAGTGCCATTTGTCTCTGCCTTTTTTTCCCTTCAGCACGTTTCTCTCGGGTTCCTTGGTCTCTTAATTCTGAATTGTGAGAGTGTCTTGCTTTGGTACATGTTTATTCATGGGGTCCTGTTTACAGATTTTATTCTACCCAAGTAAGAAGAATGCAGCAGTAATGAGTTTTTTTGTTTTTGGTTTTGGGTTGGTTTTTTTTTTGCCTCTGGGGGTGTGATGTCAGTAAGAGCAAAGGCAATGAAGGACAAGACTCAGAGACTCAGCACCGAGAACCCAGTGATTTGCATGAGGGCTGATGGAAGATACAGGTCACGCTGGAGAGGGCTTCTGAACTGTGGCCCAGAGACAGCACAGAGAGGAAGGGGCAAGGAACCCCATCCAGCACTCAACTGCCCAGTTCTTTATGAAGACTCTGGACATCCTTATTTATTCCTGAAATTGATCCAAATCCTCATTAGGAAAACAAGAGATTCTCATTTAGGGAAGGACAGCACAGAACACACGCCCTTGTCCATCTGGAAAACGAAAGTAATGAAACTCCCCAAATGATTTCCAGAGTTCCCAATATATGCACAAACTTCATCTGAGTCTTTCAAGAAGCGAGGCTTTGGATGAGGCGTACAGCTGCGCGGTGCATTCATCAGCAACATACCCTATTGGAAGTCAGTAGGGGAATCATAAAGGCACTCATCAACTCTAACTTGAGGCCGCTTAGATTCAACCTCCACTAGATACCCTGAAGCTGGGCAAGTTTCTTGACTCTTCTGTATCTAGATCCCATTATCTGCAAAGTAGGAAAGTGATAGGATTTGCCTCCTGGGGCTTTTAAAAGATTGAAGAGTGAATCGGTATAAGGCACTCAGCATACCTCTGCCACAGAGAAATCCCTCAATACACACTAGCTGTTACTATTACACAGAAGTATTGACTTAGCTTTAAATAATTCAATCTGAATGCACTTATCAAGTGGTTATTACAGGCAACAAATAGTAAAATGAATGTTCATAGAAAAAGAAAAGATGGTTATTATCTATATGGAAAGAGAAATCAGCAATCGTTGACTTAATCACCTACCATGGCAATATTCTCGAATGCAGTATTATGGAAAAAAAAAAGATGTGTTTTGGGTAATTGATTTGGGGGGGTAAGTTTTCCCTGTTAAATTCCACCTTACCGAAGATTTTTCTGGAGGCGGTGAACATAATGTAATGACAGACAGATAGTGCGTGGCTCTCTTGGGATCTAGTTCATTTCAAGAAGTTTGGGAAAACTGGGACGCCTGGGTGGCTCAGTCGGTTAAGCAGCTGCCTTTGGCTCAGGTCATGATCCCAGCGGCCTGGGATTGAGTCCCACATCGGCCTCCTTGCTCGGCGGGGAGCCTGCTTCTCCCTCTGCCTCTGCCTGCCACTCTGTCTTCCTGTGCTCGCTTGCTCTCTCTTTCTGACAAATAAATAAATAAAATCTTTAAAAAAAAAAAAAGTTTGGGAAAACTAAAGGGAGAAAATGCTAATCACGTCCTTTGTATAGTTTCCCTCATATCTCAATTTCTGGAAAATATCTCATTTATCAATTTCTTGACTGGGTTTTTCTTCATGAGCTACTCAGTAACCAATTTAGCATTGAGCTCTCAGAAAATGGCAAAAGGACTAAAGAACTAGGACATAACACTGTTCAGGATTCAGGGTAACTTTTTCCTTTTTTTTTTTTTATTAAACATATTTTTTAAATGCCAGCACTTACCAACTGTGCAAAGAAGAAAGTCATAAAAACAAAACTCCCAATCCCCAGCATGTACAGTAAATGGAGAGGCAAAAATTCAATAAAAAAAAACCAATTTCAAGTTTGGGCTTCTGTGGAGTTCCATACACCATACAGATTCAGAAATCTTTTAAAATGAGAAACCAGCTATGTGTGAGAGACCCCTAATAATTAACGGTTTATTGGAATCCCGGGACAGGACACAAGCAGTGGTGTAATTGTCACTGGAGAACGTGATGATAGCATTAATGTTTGTAAGATGTTTAGAAGGTGGGTGAACCCTAGAAAAATGATGGAAACGAAGCTCTAGAGTTCTGCCCGGTTTTTGTTGTTACTGTTGTTGCTTTAGCCTGGCCCCAACCTTGGAGAGAAAAGTGCTCACAGGCATGCCCTTGAAAGCCCCTTCTTGGACCTCCAGCACAGTTTAACATAAAAAAGCCAAGCAACCTAATTTTGTCACAGCCTCTGCATTGCAGGAAAGAACAACCTCACATGTCCACTTCCAATTCCTGCTAAAAAAAACAAAAACAAACTCTGGGGTCATCCGTGGTTCTGTTCTTCCTCTCAAACCCACGTCTATTATGTTAGTGAACCCCATCAGCTCTGCCTTCACACTTTGTCCTGCATCCAGCCTTGTCTTACCTGCTGTGTGCCACCGTGGTCCCCGCCAACCTGGTCCCTGTCCCCATCATCACTCCCCTGCTCATGGCCATCATTTCCAACTGGCTCCTTTGGTCTATTTTTAAAACAGCAGTTGGAGTGATTCTGTTACAATGTTAAGACAGACCATGTTGGGGCGCCTGGGTGGCTCAGTGGGTTAAAGCCTCTGCCTTCAGCTCAGGTCATGATCCCGGGGTCCTGGGATCAAGCCCTGCATTGGGCTCTCTGCTCAGTAGGGAGCCTGCTTCCCCCTCTCTCTCTGCCTGCCTCTCTGCCTACTTGTGATCTCTGTCAAATAAATAAATAAAATCTTAAAAAAAAAAAAAAAAAAGACCATGTCAATCTGTTGCCCCAAAACCTTCCAATAATTTCCCTTCCTGCTCAGTAAAAGCCAACATCACTGTAATGGCCAAAGGCATCTCCTATCCATGGGTCCCTGCTCCTTTGGGCTCTCTGACCTCATTTCTCCTGCTTCGTTCCTCTCTCTCTCGCTCTCTTTCCTTCCCTCTCTCTCCCTCCCCCTCAGATGCTAATCCCACTCAGATACTTTGACCTGGAACACATCCTTCCCTCTGACACCCACTTTGCCACAAAGCCCCTTACCTTATTCCTCCTTTCTTGGTGGTAAGAACTTAGTAGTCTTCCCTTGTGGTACTTAAAAGTGCAAAGCCCCTTCCATACCCTTTCTTTCCCTTTCCCTACTTTTCTCCTGAGCACTTATCATCATTCAACTTACTGTGTGTTTCATTTTACTTAGTTATCTAACAGCCAATGCTGTCAGAATGTAGTTCCAGAAGGGAAGGGAAATGCTGTATTCACAGTGTCTGTCCCTGGTACCACGCAATTGATGAACAGGGTTCCATTCAGGTTTATGGGGCCTGAAACTTAGTACATAATCTGAAGGACCCGCTTTAAAAAAAACAAAAACAAAACAAAAAACAAAATTACCAACACAAAATTCGGTATAAAAGTGAATATTTACTTAGAATTGGAAATCACGGTAATTATTTGTTAAATAGTCAAAAGCTAACATAAGAATCACCAAATCCAAAAAAATGACACATTTATTTAGCCTATTTATGTCTATAACACTTTTTCTCTACATTTTTAGCTATTCCCTCTTTAATACCTCAATACCTCTTTTTATCACAATATTTTTTAATAGCTTTTGTAGAGAAAATTAAAAGGTCATTTGGGTTTTCCTCTGGTCTAGTTGACTGAAGTTTTGTTTTGCTCTTTTTAAATTGATTGCTTGACTGATTTATTGTTTGTTTGTTTTTTAAAGGTTTATTTATTTGTTTCAGGGAGAGAAAGCGTGATCCAGAGGGGCAGAGGGAAGGAGAGAATCCTAAACAGACCCTGCACGGAGCACAGAGCCTGATGTGGGGCTGCATCTCATGACCCCGAGATCATGACCTGAGCCAAAACAAAGAGGCCCTCAACCACCCAGGGGCCCTAATGTTTGGTTTGTGTTGAAAGTTAGCTTTACAGCTTGCTGTAGATAATGTCACATCAGTTATTAGGATTGGCGTCTAATTTGCAAGAATGTTTTCAGGGTTCTTTCATGTTGAGTTGTAGGGTTTCAGGTTCCTGTGCCCTGACCAATCTTCGATACTCCTTGAAACAATGACCCTCAACCATTCATCAGGGACGTGCTCACTGGAATGGCCTGATAGGAGTTTCATGCTAATCTTTGTAAATGTGGTGGGGATAATATTTGCAACTTAACACACAATTTCACTGTTTTTGTTTGTTGTCTTTTTACAAATTCGCTGCTTTTAGTATACAGGTGTGTACCTTACAACAATAGGACATCCAATAACATCTAATACATGTAATTCTCATCAGAAAGAAAACATTGCCTGGTGCCTTTATAATCATATCTGCTACACTTTTTAGTACATTCCTGACCGCGGATAACTTTGGTTTTAACCAGGAGAATGGAATCAACTATTTTGAGTTTTACAAACCTAGTGATTAGAAGAGTTTTCCTCTAGAGTTCTGCCAGGTTTTTGTTGTTACTGGTGTTGCTTTAGCCTGGTCCAACCAACTGAGCCACCAAGGTGCCCTGAATGTGGTACAGTCTTAAGTGATAGGAAATTCAAGTTATACATGCAATGAGCCCTGTCCCTCTAGGTGAAGAGGAATGTTGTGAGGATTATATGGTGTGGCAAAGGACAGCAGGAAGGAACACTGAAGAAATGGTGGGGAAAATGTTATAAAATTGGGGAACATTCTCTTGGTGCTCTTGGCACTGGTCTGGAGTTAGAGAGGCCAGGAGGTAAGGGACACTATGACTTTGGACAAGCCCTCTCTCAAAGCCTCAGTTTTGCTCTCTACAAACACCGTTTGGCCCATAATGGGTAATCAGTAAATGGTACAAGAATATTGCTGTTTTGTTGGTGGTTATGGTGTTATGTAATGACAAGACTGCTGTGATACATGAATGCGTTATTCATTCACCTCAACTTCTTCTGGTTACCTTTCTGGATTCTGCCATTCCTCCTTCTTTAAACCACACACCGAAGTGAAGAAGGTGGGGGCCCATTTCTGGCTGGTCCTTGTGCCTGATACTCCTGAGCACTGATGGTAGGTAGGGCACCTCACAAAGCAAAAAGTCAGTCACGAAAGTCACAGCCCTCACTATTTCTGCCTTCATATTCTGTTTTTGCCATAGAGCTCAGAGCTTTTTCTGAAGCCAACTTCCCAGCTGGCTGCCTAAGCTTAATCCATTTTTGCCCTTTCCCAGAAGGTAGACTGGTATGAGAAGAAGAAGAAAATATCTAGACCAATTTTTTTTGCCACCCACTAGAAAGAATTTTAAAACCACAGGATTCATGAGTTTTCACCAGATGTGACATGTGCAGTTGTTGACTGCACTTGTCTCTAGTTGACCTCTAGATGACCAGTCCCTCCTAGTTCACTGTTGAAGACTCATGTGACTATAGCCACAGACAAAATATGACAGCAATGGACACAAAAATATGCCCCCCTAAAGTAAATAATATCCTTTGTGAATTACATTTGAAAGCTAAAAGTCTATTTTAAACTAAATGTATTTAAAGTTCTTTATTCATTTTTTTCTTGTGGTAGAAAAATCCCAAGTTCATGGCCACTGCAATGAAAAGGAAGGCAAATGGCCCTTCAGTCTGCAAACGTGGGAAGGGTGGCCAGCAGCAATGACAGATGGCTTGTTCCACTCTGCCATTACCAAGTTCAAGCTTTTCCAAATGCATATAGAGCTCCTGTTGTCATAGGGTGTCCATGTATACAAATCCATGGAGAAAGGGATGTGGGAGTCCAAATGGGTAAGAGGGATATGAAAATTCAATAAGAATTCAAAGAAATTGGGACGCCTGGGTGGCTCAGTTGGTTAAGCGGCTGCCTTCGGCTCGGGTCGTGATCCCAGCGTCCTGGGATGGAGTCCCACATCGGGCTCCTTGCTTGGCGGGGAGCCTGCTTCTCTGTCTGCCTCTGCTGCCTGTGCGCTCTCTCTCTCTGACAAATGAATAAATAAAATCTTAAAAAAAAAAAAAAGAATTCAAAGAAATTATTTGGAAACTAGAAGTAAACACTCTTGGAATTGTCTCTGGAATTTATATGGCTTATAAAGCAGATACAGATATCTACTCCAATCAGTGTCGGTTTTGTGGCCCAGGAATTTAAATTGAAGTGATTTTTTTCCTTGAGAACATTTGACATCTGCACATTAAGTTTCTAATTTCCTTATCCAACAATTTTGTACCCACTTGATGACCTATAACTGTGCAGTGACTTGACATTGACAATTGACCCCGTGTTCATTCTCAAGCCAAGTGCTTTTTTCCAGGTGCACTTTTTTTGGTTTGTTTCTAGTCAATTTCATGATAAACTTTGGTCTCAATTATATACTTTCTAAAATCAATGAGAAGGAATTATTGTTCCTTTCTCCTTATGTAGCACACAAATTAGTGAGACAATACTCTTGTCTAATGTTATACATATTTTTTTCTTTGCAGTAATATCGATTGTCCCATTTTTCTCACTTCTCCCTGTGAAAGCCCATGGGGCGGACGGTGAAGGGAGGCTCATTTGTTAAATGACCCCACAGCAGATGAAATTAGTTCCCACTTCTTTCCAGAGGCTTTCTCTGCCAGGGTTAAAGCCATTCTTTCATAGCAAAACACCACAAATGCCAATAATGTATTTTAGATAAAATATGTCCCGAAACGAAGAATGACAACAATTACAATGGGCTTGCCCAGGATTCTGCACAATTATTTATCCTGAAGTTTGGACCTTAATCTCCAGTAAATTTTTTAAATGTTGCAAAATTAGAACAGATTAATTATAACAGTATACTCCTAGAGCTTTTTAGCACCCACAGTCTAGACTCGGTCTAGAAACCTATAAACCTGTGCCTTGATCATAGCCTGAGAACAGGGCTATGGGCAACAGCCATGGGCAAACAGATAATCTTCCTCATAGAATAGTAAGCTTGTTTAGTTAGGCTATGGATCATCTCTCAAAGACAAGGTTAATATTTAAAAGGGAGATCTCTGAATTCTAAATATTTGTCAGTTCTCTCTCCCTCCCAAATTATGGTTCCCATGTATGGGGTATCATCAATCTTAAGTTTAAAACTGATCTTCTACAATGATAGGAATTGGCAATTATCTTACCTCTGAGGAATGAGCCCAAGGGTGAATGCTCTGGCCCCATAGTTGAGTTCCCAGTTAGGGTTACCATGTAAAATACAAGAGGCTCAGTTAGATTTGAATTTCAGGTCAATAATGAGTTATTCTATGCAATATTTGGGGCTTGGTTATACTAAAACTCATTCAGTATTTATCCAAAATTCAAATTTAATTGGGTTCTTCATAAGAGACAGAAGAGAAGACACAGGGATAAAAGGAAAAGGTCATGTGGAGACAAAGGAAGATCCTAGAATGATGCAGCCATGGGAACACACAGAGCTACCAGAAGCTGGAAGAGGCAAGGAAGGATGGTCTCCAAGAGCCCTCAGAGGAAGTATGGCCTGGCCAACCTATTGAACTTGGACTTCTGGCATCAAGAACTGTGAGATGACATGTTTCTGCTGTTTCAAGTCCCCCAGTTTATGATAATTTGCTATGGGAGTCCCGGCAAATGAATCTGCTCACTTATATCACTTTTTGTCGCATCTTGTATTTGCCTCCAACCACAGTCCTGATTCAGCTGTCCTTACCATTTTTTGTTTTGTCTCTCTCTAAAACCAAATGATAAAAATATGCCATGTACTAATAGACCTGAATGAGTCTTCATTACAAATGAAGACCCAGTATAGTGTAGTACTATTTATCATTTGGTGAAAATATGTAGATTGATGTCTATTTCATATTACGTGTTTTCCCACAAATCCTCCCCTCATAACACCCCATACTCTCTGTGTATATATAATTTTTTACAGGCATATACAAAAATAAAGACATTTAAGAAAAAAGTGAAACATTCCATTTTAAAATCACATTAAAAGCTCTGCTTTTAAAATGTAAATATCATCATTTGAAAAATAAAGTTTAGCTTCATCAGATTTTGGGCAATATAGGTACTTCTAACATGAATTTTAATCATGAATTGTGACACCTGTGTTTGTTTTAAATGAAGAGGTGAAAGAAGTGATAACATAAGGTTTTCGAGTTGGATTTTGTTTCCCCTGTGAGAGGAAATTCTAAAAACCAATTATCCCTGAGAAAAGAAAGACTATTTCCAGTGAGTAGAGTGCTTTTGCAATGAGATTAGACAGGAGGTAGGTTCCGGCAGTGGGTATGAGGTGGGGCAAAGGGGCTGGTTGCTAATTGACCTCAGCGAGTGGGTCTTATTCTGGACTATACGCAAGAATTGCTTGAGGAGCTTTAACAAGATGCATGGGCCCTGCCTGGAAAGATTCTGACTCTGTTATTCTGGACTGTGGTCTGTCATGGGTATTTTTAAAAGCTCTCAGGCAATTCTCTTGTGTGGCCAGGGCTAAGAAGCTCTGATGCAAACTGGAAGTTTGGTAAGTCCCGAAGTCTCACTCTGAGGAAGGTGTGCTCACACACACACACACATAGGGTCCATGCACCTTGGAGAACAGCCATTATCAACCACCCATCCTGAGCCACAGGCATCTCGGTGTTCCCATGGCTCTCTTGATCCTCCCAGGATTCACACAGTGTGGCTGGGGTCTTTCATGTTTACATCTTGAAAAGTAAGAATCAAGAATTTTAAGAATCTTCAAAAACATGCTCGTAAAAGCAACGGAGTTGGATATGCACGAAGTTCCACCTTTCTACAAGGTCAATGCCATTTCCACTTTGTTTCTTTGTCTATTTCCTACTATTGTCGGTGCTGAGGAAAAGATATAATTTAGGAGTGTGAAATGTGTGGAGCTGCTGGCTGCATATGCTGCTTATAGAAGACAAAAGAACTTTATCCCAAAGGTACTATTCATCCTCCAAAGCCAAACTGACTGACTTGTATAGAAAGGTATGTGATAGTTTTTGGATATATCAGCTTGGATAGGCTGAACTACAGTCCCAGTTACATACTCAAGTACTATTCTAGTTGCTGCTGTGAAGGGATTTTTGCAAATGTGATTAAAATTCCCAATTAGGGGGCACCTGGGTAGTCACAGTTGGTTAAGCCTCCTACTCTTTGTTTCTACTCTTCTACTCAGGTGGGATTTCAAGCCTTGCCTTGGGCTCTGTTCTCAGTATGGAGTCAGCTTGAGTTTCTCTCTCCCTCTGCCCCTCCGCTCTTGTGCGCATGCGCATGCACTCTCTCTCGTTCGCTTTCTGAAATAAACAAACAAATAAATAAATCTTAAGAAAAAAATCCCCAGTTAGTTGACTTTAAGTTAATTAAAGGGATATTATCCTTCATGGGCCTGCCCTAATCAGGTAAGCACTATAAAAGAGAGCTTTTATAATTTATAACTATAATTATAATTTAATTATAATTATAACCCCAAACAATTTCTTCCCTGTGGGATTCCAACTGGTCCATGATACACTTTTCATGATCATCTGCCCAATAGACTTCAGGCTTGCTTAACTAGCCTCCAGAGCTGCATTATATTTAAAATCTCCTATCGGCTCTGCTCTTATCTTTGATCCCTTACAAGTTCAGATAAAAGCAACAACAACAACAAAAAAGGGCTATGTATCTATGCGTGTATATCCTTGCTTCTAAAGAACTGCTTATAGAGGTTCATTTAGCAAACCACAAATTGCTCTAAGACAGCTTGTCAACCAGAAAAGACCCTCTTTCTTTTGTTTTGTTTTAGACCAGTGGTTTTCAAAGTGTGCCCCCACCCCCACACCCATCCCACCAGTAGCATACATATCAGAAGAGAATGTGTGACAAACACAGATTTCTCTCGCCCCATCCTAGGCCTACCAAATGAGAAACTCTGGGCCTAGGTCTGCATTCTGTGTTCTGATAAGCTCTCTGTGATACTGATGCAGGCTGACCTTTGAGAACCAATTTAGGCAATGATGTAAGGATAGATATTTGTATCTATCTAGTTTTTTTAAGTTATATGACATGAGATAAAACAAAGCTAAAGAATTCCTGTTTATAAAATGCATGTCTCTTTGGTTCACTTTAGAGCTGACCACATCTCTGCCTTGCAAAGGAGCTCTTCCAAATGGAGCAATCAAGCTTTGCCTACAGGATAGTGACAAGCACAGACTGGCAATCTCCCATTCCATCAGTGCTGTGGCATCAACATCACAGTGGCTTTATGTCTGCATGTGTCATTGCTTGCTAGTTAACTCTTTGCTGGCTGGAAAGTTGTTATTTGGGTCATGAAAGTCACGTAATCCTCGTCTCCAACCAGAATCTCTCCTGTTCCCTGCTTCCCGCCCTTGCATTCCAATCTGCAAGGTTTGGCCTTTACCCTAGCTATTGTTCTTTTTTGTTGTTGTTTGGTTGGTTTTTATGTTTACAGTAAATAGATTAGCTCAGCCAATGACAGGTTTGGTGTTCTTAGAACTTATTTAGTGACTTTGATGCCTACTTTTGTTTCCTTTTGTTTTTTGTTTTTTTTAACTTCACCCCATATCCATAGGCTGAACTCCTTTCTCCAGCCAGTCATGTCAGAAATGCATGGTTTTTGTCCCAGGTGAAACTGGGAACCATTGACATCAACCCAAACCCTCCTTAACAGGAGAAGGAAATCCATTCTGCAAATAAAACCTATTTTAGTGCTTATTTGTGTACTTAGTTTTCTGTTCTGAAGCAGTGTCATCTTGATGTCTCAACATAAGGAGGGATGAGAGCAAAGATGAAAGTGTTTATGCAAATTTGAATAACCCAGTTACTGAGTTTAACATCTTTGCATTTCCACATTCAATTCCATTTGAATAAGAATGGCTTATTTCTTCTTTAAGATAAGAATTCACCTTCAATACTCTTATCACAAGCCTACCTTACCTATGGTTTGGGGCCAAGTGGGAAGGTAGCAAAGTAGCATTATCATTCTAAAAACACCTTATTCTTTTTCGAAGTTCATGGTAATTTTTATTATATATATATATATTTTTTTTTCCACTTTTGAGATTGGTAAAAATCACTTTTTCTAAATATATTTGGGGGTGGAGGGAAGAAAACCTAAGCTGAAAAGGGTCAAACAGACCTTGTAAGTTAGATAGGCCTCATTTATTCACCCATCCATTTGATTCTTCATACATTAAATTCTTCATTCATTCATTTAGTGAATATTTGTTGAGGCTACAGTTTTAAAACAATTTGGTTGGGGAGTATATAGGTACGTGTATAGGTGTGCGTGTATAGGTGAGTACAACATACCCTAAAAATGCTTTTAATTATTAATGTATCTGTTATACTCTCATGTGTGCATTACTCTTTATTCTTATACCATTAGGAATAATTAATTTAACATTCCCACACATACAAGATTAAGACAATCTCATATCCTTAGAAAGGAAGCCAGCCATTCAATTTAAAATGTCAATTCAGTGTGTTAAAACACCAAAGATTCATATTAGGATGGTGAAAGCAAATATCAAGGCAGCATAAAACAAACACTATTACAAGACAGATGAATATTTCATCAATTCTTGTTTTCTTGTTCCTTTAGATTGGCCAGTGTCTGTGTATGTGGCTGATGTTGGAACAATGGACTTAATGGAAGTGATGTTAGCACTTAAATGAAAAGTCCTACTTGAGTAGTAATTAGGGTACTGAGTTTCTTGATATTCTATCAAGATATTCTCGAGTTTCTCAAGTATCTGTTAACTGCCCTAGACCGACCTCACTGCTCACTACTCTCATTCTGCTTTACCATTTCTGACCACTCTAGCTTACTCCTTGTTTCCAAAAAGTGACCAGACATGCACACTATGGGATTCCCAAAAGAAGAAGAGAGAAAGAAAGGAAAAGAGAGCTTACTTAAAGATCTAATGGCCCAAACAACTCAAAACTGAGGGGGGGAAAAAAAGGACATGTAAATTCAAGATGCTCAAAAAAATCTAACTAAAATTAAAAAAAAAATCTAACTAAAATCAAAGAACCACACAGGGACACATTATAATCATATTGTCTAAAGTCAAAGACAAAGAGAGACTCTTAAAAGCAGGAAAAGGGAAGAAACTTGTTATATACAAGAGAAGCTCTATAAGACTATCAGAGGATTTCTCAGTAGAAACCTTGCAGGTCAAACAGGAGTTTAAAGTGTTGAAAGAAAAAGAAAACTGTTAAGCAATAATACTGTATCCAACAAAACTGTCCTTTGAAAACAAAAAAAGAAATGAAGACTTCCCTAGATAAACAAAACTTGAAGGAATTCATAATTAATAGACATACTCTATTAAGGAATGCTAAAGGGAGTCTTTGATGTTGAAATAAAAGGTGCATAGAATGTAAAAGACAGTAAAAACCTAATCTGTATTAATGTATATTGTATAATAAAGTTGCAATTTATAATACAAATAATATAAAATGTGGGGAGATGGAGGTACAAAATAGTGGGGTTTTTGTATATGATTGAAATTAAATTGTTATCAGTTCAAAATAGAATGCTATAACTTTAAGATACTTTATGCAATTGCAATGGTAATCATAGCGAAAATATCTACAGAAAATACATAAGAGAAATGAAAAAAGAATCAAAGTATGTCACTACCAAAAAATATATGAAACACAACAGAAGGCTTTACAAGAGGAAAGAGGGTATGAAAAAGCTACGCATGATGCAGAAAACAACAAAATGGAAATAGTAAGTCCTTCCCTATCAGTAGTTACCTTAAATTTAAATGGATTAAACTCCTTAATCAAAAGACACAGATTGGAAGAATGGATGGTTAAAAAAGTAGGATCCTACTATCTATAGTCTATAAGACATTCATTTTAGATTTAAAGAGACACACAGACTGAAAGTGAAATGATGGAAAAAGATATTCCATACAAATGGTAACCAAAAGAGAGAAGTGGTTATACAACTATCAGGCAAAATAGACTTTAAGTCAATACCCGTGATAGTGATAAAAGAATCAATTAACCAAGAAGACATAATAATTTAAATATTTATGCATCAAACCTCAGAGCCCCTAAATATATGAAGCAAACTTTGGTGGAACTTCTGAAGGGAGAAAGACAGAATCACAGTAATAGTAAAAGACTACAACCCTCCGCTTCAATAATGGATAGAACAACTAGACAGAAGATGAAAAATATCACACTTCAACAATTAGATCACTCTGACAAACCAGACTTATACAAAACAACCAACACCATTAGAATATACAGTCTCCTCAAGTACACAAGGAACATTCTTTAAGCTAGACCACAAATGAAGCCACAAAACAAGTTTAGAAAATTCAAGAAGATTGACCTCATATAAATTATCTTTTCTGATCACAATGGAATGAAACTAGAAATCTGTAGTATAAGGAAAACAGGAAAATCCACAAATATGTGGGAAGTAACCAACACACTCTTCAACAACCAAAAGAAGTTACAAGGGAAATTAGAAAATACCGTGAGGTAAACAAAAACAAAATGCAAAAATGAAAACCTATAGAACACAGTAAAAGCAGAGCTAGAGGGAAGTTTGTAGTTGTAAATGTACATATCAAAAAAGAAAAAAAAAGGTCCCAAATTAAAAACCTGACTTTACTCCTCAAGGAACTAGTAAAAGAACAAACTAAACTCAAAGCTAGTAGAAGAAAGGAAATAGAGGTGCCTGGGTGGCTCAGTCAGTTAAGCATCTGTCTTTGCCTCAGGTCATGATCCCAGGGTCCTGGAATAAAGCAGCTGCATACTGCTCCCTGCTCAGCAGGAAGTCTGCTTTCCCTCTCCCTCTGCTCCTTTTTTCCCCCTTGTGCTCTCTCTCTTTCTCAAATAAATAAATAAAATCTTTTTTAAAAAGAAAGAAAATAATAAAGATTAGAGCAAGAATAAATGGAATGGAGAATAGAGAAACACACACAAAAATCAACAATACTAAGAATGATTTTTTGAAAGGATCAACAAAATTGACAAAACTTTAGCTAGATTAACTATAAGAGAGAAGACCCAAATAACTAAAACATCAATGGAAGGACATTACAACCAATGCCACAGAATAAAAAGGATTATAAGAAAATACTCTCAGGGCGCCTGGGTGGCTCAGTGGGTTGAAGCCTCTGCCTTCGGCTCAGGTCATGATCCCAGGGTTTTGGGATCGAGCCCCGCATCGGGCTCTCTGCTCGGCGGGGACCTTGCTTCCCTTCCTCTTTCTCTGCCTGCTTGTGATCTCTGTCTATCAAATAAATAAATAAAATCTTCAAAAAAGAAAATACTCTAAACAATTGTTTAGTTTCAACAAATTTGAAAGTTTAGTATCAACAAATTTGATAAGGAAGAAATGAATAAATTCGTAGAAATAAACACTCAACCCACAGTGAATCATGAAGCAATAGAAAGTCTGAACAGACCAATAAATAGTAAGATGAATCAGTAATCAAAAACCTTCCAACAACAACAACAAAACAAATCCTAGGATTAGATGGCTTCGCTGGAGAATTCTGGCAAACATTTAAAGAATTAACCCCAACCCTCCTGAAACTTCTCAAAAATTGAAGAGAAGGGAACACTTCCAAGTTCATTGTTTGAGGCAAGTATTATCTTGATACCAAAGCCAAAGAAGCTACAAGAAAAGAAAACCAGGGAGCAATATCCCTGATGACATTGATGCAAACATCCTCAACAAAATCCTAGTAAGCCCGATTCAACAACACATTAAAAGGATCATATAGCACAACTAAGTGGGATTTATTCCTGGAAGGGATGGATGGTTCAACTTATGAAAATCAAACAATGTAATTTACCACATTAACAGAATGAACAAAAAACCCCACATGATCTTCTCAACTGATGCAGAAAAAAATCTGACAAGATCCAACATCCTTTTATGTGTTTCAAAAGCACTGACAAACTATAGAGTTAGAAGAGAATTACCTCAGGGTGACTGGGTGGCTCAGTTGCTTAAACGTCTGCCTTCAGTTCAGTTCTTGATCATGGGGTCCTGGGATCAAGCCCTAGGTCAGGCTCCCTCCTCAGTGGGGAGTTTGCTTCTCCCTCTTTCTCTGGCCACCCCCAACCCTAGCTTGTGCTTATAGTCATGTGCACGCACACACACACTCTCTCTCCCCCTCTCAAATGAGTAAATCAGAAGTCTTTTTATTTTTTTAAAGATTTTATTTATTTATTTGACAGATAAAGATCACAAGTAGGCAGAGAGGCAGGCAGAGAGAGAGGGGGAAGCAGACTCCCTGCTGAGCAGAGCCCAATGCAGGGCTCAATCCCAGGACCCTGAGATCATGACCTGAGCTGAAGGCAGAGGCTTAACCCACGGAGCCACCCAGGCGCCCCTGAATAAATAAAAAGTCTTAAGAAAAAAAAAGAAAAAAAGAATTACTTCAACATATTAAAGACCACAGCTGGTCTTTAATCCTACTCAATCATGAAAGAATGAAAGCTGTATCTCTCATATCAGGAACAAGGGACCAATGTCAGCCCCACCATTTCTATTCAACATAGTTTTGGAAGTCCTAGTAAGAGCAATTAGGCAAGAAAAATAAATTAAAGGCATCCAAATTGGAAAAGAAGTAAAATCATCTGTTTGCTGATGACATGAAATTATATATAGGAAACCTAAGGATTCCACAAAAAACTGTGAGAATGAATGAATTCAGCAATTTGTGGGATATAAAATTAAAACACAAAAATCAGTTGTGTTTCTACACACTAAAAATGAACAATCAAAAAAGTAAATTAAGGAAATAATTCCATGTATAATAACATTAGAAGAGGATCAAATGTTTAGGAATAGAGTTAACCAAGGTGTGTTGAAAGACTTGTCACCTGAAAACTATCAAACATCTCTAAAAGAAGTGAAAGACAACACACATAAGTGAAAAGATATTCCATGCTCATGGATTGGAAGATTTAATACTGTTAAAATGTCTGTAATACCCAAAGTGATATAGATTCAGTACAACCCCTTTCAAAGTTCCAATAGCATTTTTTGAAGAAATAGAAAATTTCAGACTACTAGCCATATGAAATCTCAAGGAACCCTGAAGAGTCAAAAGGATTCTGCCAATGAAGAAAAAGTTGAAGAACTCACATGTCTTTATTTCAAAGCTTATTAAAAATCTGTAGTAATCCACACAACATTGTACTGGCATAAAGATGGACACAAGACTAGAGGAAAGCCCATCAATAAATCCTCCCATACATGATCAAATGAGCTTTGATAAGGTCGCTAAGACTACTCAATGAGGAAAGGACAGTCTTTTCAACAGTTGGTGTTGGGAAACTAGATATCCACATGCCAAAGTATGAATTTGGACCCTTATCTTACACCAAAAATAGAAATTAACTCAAAATAAATCAAAGACCTAAATGTAACTCCCCAAAGTGTAAGCTCTTAAAATAAGACATAGGGGAAAACTTCATGACACTGGATTTGGCAATGATTTCTTGGATAGGACACTAAAAACTTGGGCAACAAAGCCAAAACTAGACAAATGGAACTACATGTAACTTTTAGTCATCAAAGAACATAACCAGCAGAATGAAAAGGCAACCTACAGAATGGGAGAAAATATTTGCAAACCATACACCCAAAAAAGGGTTAATATCCAGAATACATAAAGAATGCCTATGACTCAAAAACAAAAAATTAAATAGCCCAGTTAAAATATAGGCAAAGGACTTGAGTAGATATTTCTCTAAAGATGATATACAAATGGCTAATAATCACATGAAAAGATGACCAACATCACTAAAAATCAGAGAATGGCAAATCAAAACCATAATGACATAGCACCACACAAGATGGCTACTATCAACACACACACACACACACACACATATTAATAAGTATTGGTGAGGATGTGGAGGAATTGGAACCCTTATGCATACACTGTTGGTAAGATTATAAAAGGGTGAACTTCTGTGGAAAAAAGTTTGGGTTAAAAATTAGAAATGCCATATGATCTAGCAATCTCACATCTGGGCATATATCCAATTCTTAAAACCAGAGTCTCAAAGAGATATTGGTATCCCCATGTTCTTAGCAGCAGCATTCACAAGAGCCAAGAAGTAGAAGCAACATATAAGTCCATCCACAGATGAGTGGCTAAACAAAATGTGGTACATACATATAATGGAATATTATTTAGCCTTGAAAAGAAAGGGAATTCTATCACATGCTACAACATAGATGGACCTTGAGAACATTATGCTAAGTGAAATAAACCAGACTCAAAAAGACAAATACTTCAGGATTCCACTTATGTGAGATTTCTAGAGCACTGAAATCCTAGAGAAAGAAGGTAGTATGGTGGGTGCCAGTGGGTATCAGGTAAGGGGAAGTTCTTGTTTAATGGGTACAGAGTTTCTGTTTTGCAAGATGAAAAAGTTCTGGAAATCTGTTTCATGGCAATACGAATATGATTCACCCTGCTGAACTGTGCACTTAAAAATGGCTAAGGTGGTAAATATTGCTTTATTTTTTTACTACACTCAATAAAACCCCCCAAAACTAAAAGCAACTATGTGTCTTCAAGGAGTCAACACTCGTTTATAGTTTTTCGTTTGAAAACAAATGGGAGAGGCAGATATTTTCCTGAAACAAGTATGTGTTTAACTCTAGTTTATCAGCTTTTCAACTGCTGTTACTGAGTTTCTACACATTTTGGGGGTCACTGAGGTATCCGTCATCGACTTCCACAACCCAACTCACAGCCTTCAGCTACTTGTAGATTTTGTGTCAATTTCGGAGAGAATATGAAAGAGCATAATGTTAATCCTGAACATGCTCTGTGCATAAAATAGAAACAGATGTTACCTTGGAGGGGCTTGGAGTTGCACTGGGGTCCATCTTGCTTCAGGTGACTTGCCTACGCAGAATCATGGAGGGACCCAGAGCTGCCAGAAATCTGGAGGAGAGCTGTATAACGAGCGCCTCAGGAATAATCCCTCAGCTCAGCAAAGGTGGGTGGCTGCCGGCAAGCCGGTTGTCATTTTTCTCTGCAGTCACCATAGCTATATAAATCCTTCTGCTGCAAAGGCTGCTTTAAGGGAGCCAAGGCAAATGCCACACTCTTTGCCAGATATGTCAAATGAATCCCCGAATTTCTGACCAGCAGCCCGTAGACTTTTTCCTGGAGTGGGTAGGCGGGTGTACCTCAGGGCAACTGCTGTTTAATTCACTTTTTTTCCTCCTCTGGGGAAGGACAGCTTTGCCAAGAACTCTAAAGTCTGAGGAGATTAAATTAGTTTGCACTAAAGGCAGTCAATTTCTGGGTAATTTGTTCAGGCACTGGTGTGTCCCACTTGGATTACTCCCCCAATTATGTGGGGTAGTTTACTGGTCCAGAGGGGATTGGGTTTCAATACTCTGGCTCTTTCAAGGACACCATCCCGGGGGGTTGAAGCGTCCCTCCTAAGGAAATGCTGCTTTAGCGGATTCTTGGATGAGCTCCTGCAGGTAAGAAAGTTCCAGGTGTAAATGCTTCCTTACCATGAAGGCATAAAGAACACTCCCTACTTAGAATCTAATCACCACAGACTTGTGTGGCTTTGTGCTACTCGCAGATGTTACTTACAAAACATTTTCATTAAATAACTCTTGCTCCCCAAAATTAATTATTTACCCTTCTTTGACTCCATCTCCATTAGAAAGCAAAATATACAGTTGATCTCATCGCGGCCATGACCCATCAGCTGTGACTTCTCAGCATCACCCAGATATACGTTAGATAGGCAGTGGGAAATCCTAACGTGAAGGTACAAGCCCTGCAGTCCCTTCCGTATCCCCTTTCCCGATTCTACAACTCAGAGAGGACCAGGACTGACCTGACATCTCCCCTCCTGTGTTGGCTCTGAAACCAAGCCCACCCCCAGCCCTGCACTCCTGCTGTGATTGCAAACACTTTGCTCCTGGTAAGGAATGGTGAGGGCTAGGTGCTAATCAGAAGCAGAATAAAGACTGGATTTTAAATTTAAGACAGAGAAAATGGGAGAGTTTCAGGAGTGAGAGGTTGAGAGGCACATCCAGGCATAAGGTTAGAGGGTGACGGGGGTGGTGGGAGCAGGAAGTTACCATATGTAGGAGAAATTTGAAAGCTGGGACCATAGTGTGCACAGGTGGGTCCTTGGGCTAGTTTGATGAGATTGTGGGTCCTTCCCCCAAACACCTTGCCCTTTTACTACCCGTCCTTCCAGGTTTTCCCCAACATCACTCTCAGCAGAGGAAGAAGATGTTGATGGGAACAGCGAAAGCTGGTTAAAACAATACCCATCCCTCACTGGGGTTGCCGTGGACATACACTGTCGGAAGCTACAGTTCAAAGGGTGCACATCCCAGTGGTCCCAAGACCAGGCCAGAGCCTCTGTAAATGAAGTGCTGGGCTCCACCCACTCTGCGGTGGAGAACTATGGCAAACTGGGGAGCAGCCCTGCCTTGCCCAAGGTCATCAATTAAATAAAAAAGAGGGGCGCCTGGGTGGCTCAGTGGGTTAAAGCCTCTGCCTTCAGCTCAGGTCATGATCTCAGGGTCCTGGATCGAGCCCCGCATCGGGCTCTCTGCTCAGCAGGGCGCCTGCTTCCTCCTCTCTCTCTGCCTGCCTCTCTGCCTACCTGTGATCTCTGTCTGTCAAATAAATAAATAAAATCTTTAAAAAAAAAAAAAAGAAGAAAAAGTCTGTGCTAAACCAAGTATATGTCCAATGGCCCATCTTCAGACACTCTTGAGTCTAGTGCCTCCAGTATTCCCTCCAAACAGCCAGCCAGCACTGGGGGGCCCCGAGAATGGTCCCTCTTACCTTTAACAGAAATCCCAGTGTACCAAATGCTGTAATCAATGTTCAGGCCCCTGGAACACCGCTCAGCACATAGTAGGTTCCCAGGAAAGGTTTGTGAGAGGTCTGAATGTCATCATCAAAGAGCAGGTGTGCATGCTGCAGGGCTAGTCCCGTAAACACCTGTGCATAACAGCCCCGAACTGCGATATGAGAAACACTGAGCTCTCTTGGTCCAAGTGTCCCGTTGCTAGATCCCATTGTTTCACCAAGTTTCCCGAGATCCTGGAGAAGGAAGGCCTTTCCACCTGCTTGTGTGTCAATGGATGACGGCCACAACTGTTAGAGGGTGAGAAGGTACCATTCAACCAGTGGGCCCGGAGAGCTTTGAAATATTCATCATGGTGACCATTGGGCATGTCTGAAAACTCACAGTATTACCCCTGACTGGTGCATGGGAAAAAAAGAACAGAAGAAACAAAGTCAAGTATTCTCAGCTTATAGAGAAGCTAATTCCTCATTCATTCATTTATTCAGCAATTTGGTTTGAATTCCTGAGCGCCAGGCATGGTCAAGGATGCTGGTTCTGTGTTAAAAGTAAAATATTTCAAGGTAAGTAAGCGGAAGGAAAAGCCTCACGAAGCCCAATCTTGCTAGCTTGTCAGTGATTTGCATCAGGTGTGCTGTGATGCAGCACGTGATGGGCGTTTTGCCCACAGCCCTGCCACTCACCTCTACTCCGAAAAACACCTGCCACAGTTTGTGACAATGCTTGAGGGATTTTTTTCCCTGACTGCAGGGACATACTTGGCTCTTAGGTTTCTTCCGGGGTGAGCCAGAAGTGCCAGGAAGATAAACTCTTGGGAGCATATCTCAACCAGTGAGGATGGGCAGCTCTTGGATAAGAAATTACCTCACAGTCCTGACCCTTTACTGGGATGAACGCCGAGGCTAGCTTGCTCTATGCTGCTCCTCGTGGCTTGAGAACGTTATGTGCTTCCTTCCTTATCTCAGCTCCTCATTCCCCTACCAGTGCTTCCGGGCTTCACCTGGAGAATTAATCGTGTGCATTCAAATCCTGGTCTTAGGGTCTGCCTCTGAGAGAGCCTGAACCAAATTACCACACTACTTACCTTTTTCCAGATAGTTTCAGTTTAAAAAATTCCATCCCACCAATATATGTCACACCCTCTAGTTTAGAGAATCTATTTGCCATATATATATATATATATATATATATATATATATATATGCCACATAAGGTATCTTCCCAAGGGTGATCTTTGTTTTGAATCAATAAATCTCCCCTACCCCTACCATTCCACCTCCAACTATCAATGCTAGAAATGACATAGAATAAAGAGAGAAAAAAAAATTTTAGTTTCTTTTTATTAAGAAATTTCTTTTTACTTTAATTTCTACAAATGGAGTCTGCTTTATTTTTCCTGACACCTGGGACTATACGACGTTTTCTGATGTAAAGTTCAAGTCTCACCTCCAGCCATGTTGAAGAGAACTGGGTTAACGAGCCCCATGATGCTGGCCCTGCATAGCCCTTGTTCCTGTCAGTATGCCCCTTGCTCTCTGGGGTGGCCATTGCCAGCAAGCACCATGCTTACAGAAGAGCCTTAAAGGCCACATAAATAAATAAATAATTTTTAAAAAATCAATTTGTTTGTAGACAGTCTAGAAAGGAGTACACATATGGGATCCAAAATGGAAAAAAGATAAACTGTGAGCTTCAGAATTTGTTTAGTGTCATGTCACTTTCCTCCCCAAAGTCTTCATTTTAGCCAGAGTTTCCTCAGGCCAGTTTGAAATAAGGATATTTTTGAACTGCTGAATAATAGCCAAACTGCATAAAAGGATGATAATTTGTTTTTTTCTATATTTTATGCAAGGGATAGTGTGGGTGGGGGGTAAAGCATTTTTAAAGCAGTTCTATGTAACTGTAGCTCAAAGAAGTCATAAAACTTTATGAAACTCTGTGCAAGGTATTTGGCTGATTGCCTTGTCCTATAAGAATTTAAACATCGGAGAAAACACAGTGACAGACACATACACACGTGTGTGTGCACACACCAAACACACACCTGGCTTACCATTTTCTCAGAAGCGTGTATCAACTAGTAGCACGCTGCATATTTGTTCACAAAAGACAAATTAATCTGCAACAGTCACCTGTTCGGCACCCTCACATTTGCTGGAGCATCCCAACTGGCTTTTATCGCCTTCGCAGGCAACGTGAAGCCAGATCTCATGGGGCTACACTGAGAAGTGACATAAGCAGACAATTTTAACAACAGTGACTTAGCGACCTTAGTCCCTGGGAAAAAGAAAAGAAAA
>PISX010023807.1:0-29083 GCA_004024625.1 Mellivora capensis
AAAAAAAAATGTGGATTTCAAGTCTTGATTTGAAAAGTCAAGTACTACCTACTTGACAAGTCATCTTCTCTCTCTGACCCTTACTATCTATCAGTATAATGACACTGGATCGGTGCTTCTCAAACTTTAATGTGCATATGAATCACCTGATGATCTTATTAAAAATGGAGATCTTGATTCAGTTGGTTTGAGTTGGGGCCTGTCATTCTGCACTTTTTTTTTTTTAAGTAGACTTCATGCCCAGCATGGAAACCAACACAGGGCTTGAACTCATGACCCTGAGATCAAGACCTGAGCTGAGATCAAGAGTTGGATGCTTAATTGACTGAGCCAACCAGGCATCCCAGATTCTGCCCTTCTAATGTGCTCTTAGGTATGATGGTACTGCTGGCCCAAGAACCTACTTAAAGTAACAAGAAACAAGATGATCTCTAAGATCTCTTCACTTCATGAGTTAGGTTGGTAAGGCTGTGCATTTATAAACAGGAGAGATCAGCTTTACAAAGAAGTAGGAATTGAACTTGAGCTGGACATTAAAAGAGAAACTAACTTGAGAGAAAGTTTTTCGGGCAAAGGAAACAGCAAGTCTGAAGGCATAGAGCAAGAAGACACAATAAATCCACAGTGAAAGCAGTTTTCTAGCTACTTTGACTCAAACGAGATTCATGTATGGGAGAAATGGGAGGCGCTGAAAGAATGGATGCCCTATCTTATCTCACCTTCCTTTCATTTTGCGGTACCAAGATGGAGTCCATGGCAAAGAAGGTGGACCTGTGGCATCACCTAGAATCCCATTTACTTTTCTCAGCCTCTCTGTAACTACACATGGCCATGTGACTAATTTCTTCCCAATAGAATATTAAGCAAAAGCAGTTTATGCAATTTCTGGGGAATGTCCTTAAAAGGAAGCAGCATGTTTTTCTCCTCCACTTTTCTCCTTCCCAGTGCTGGAATAGATATGTAATGACTGATTCCAGCAACCAACTTCGGCTGTATTGGCAAGAACTAAACGTAGGAGTGAAAGAGTAGAACAAAAGGAGCATTAGTCTCTAACACATTGCAAACTGTTTTACTAGCCATGAACTTGTAAACTCCACTTTTTAAGTGTGTAAGCCATTAATATTCAATTTTGTCTCATACAGTAAGATTTAATTTTTTTTTAAGATTTTATTTATTTATTTGACAGACAGAAATCACAAGTAGGCAGAGAGGCAGGCAGAGAGAGAGGAGGAAGCAGACTCCCTACGGAGCAGAGAGCCCAGGACCCTGAGATCATGACCTGAGCCAAAGCAGAGGCTTTAGCCCACTGAGCCACCCAGGTGCCCCAGTAAGATTTGATTTTTAATAGACTTTCTTTTTTTTTTCTTTTTAAGATTTTTATTTATTTATTTGACAGAGAGAGATCATAAGTAGGCAGAGAGGCAGGTAGAGAGAGAGAGGAGGAAACAGGCTCCCTGCCGAGCAGAGAGCCCGATGCGGGACTCGATCCCAGGACCCTGAGATCATGACCTGAGCCGAAGGCAGAGGCTTTAACCCACTGAGCCACCCAGGCACCCTAGACTTTCTTTTTAGGGAAGTTTTGGTTCACAGCAGAATTGAGCAGAAAGTATAGATACTTCCCATCTTAAATTTAATTTTAAGTAATTCTGCTACTGCGGTTTTGTTACCTATGGATTTTAGAAATAAACATTCTGATCATTAGCGCTACCTAGAGTTTCTAAATCTTGCTTTTCCTCTTTTTCTCCTCTCTCTTTGTTCCTTGTTTCTATTTTTGTTACTTCTTAATATTGATTTTAAGGCCCCAATTATTTTACTAACTTGTTGGTGTGCTGTATTTTAACATATTTGGGCATTTTCCACTGTGTGTTCCTAAGAAATCTTATGTTCTGCGAAATTACACTCTAAAAATAACAGGACATACAAGAAAATTGGCTTCTGTCATCAAAGCTGCAACTTGCAACAGAGCACTAACAAAAATAATAACTATTTTAATTTTTAGAAAACTACCAGGAAAAAAGTATAGCTTAAAAGACATATTAAGCTCCTAATAAATACATACATATTAGAGTAAATATAGCACTTTTTTTAGCCTGAGGGACAGAATAAAGAAGGGGTTGAGGCTATCAAATCATGGTGAGAAGGGCAAAATGCAAAGACATCAAGGAGAACCATGCAATAAACTTCCTAGCTTCCAGGAGAGAGCAATGGCCAAGTAAAATAAGAGGAAGAATGTATAACAATATCCCCTATTCCTCTTTGGCTTGCTGTATTCACACGAATGCAGTTCAACACAGGATATTGCACATGTATTTATTTCCTGTATACCTCATAACTATTATGTGAGGTGGGTGTTACTATCTAAATATTACATATGAGAAACTGTGACTCAGATTAAATAACTTGCCCACAGTCAATAGTTGGAACTATTCAAATATTCAAACCCTAGTCTATTTAACTTCAAACCCTATACTCTTTGGTTTGGTTAGGTTTATATTAAAGCTTTATTGAAAAATGATTCATATCTCTATAATTCACTCATTTAAAATGTCCAATTCAGTGGTTTTTAGTATATTCACAGAGTTGTGCAATTATCACCACAATCAATTTTGGTGCATTTTCATCAAAACAAAAAGAAATCTGAAACTTATTAGGATTCACTCCCTATCTTTCCCCCTCCTCTGGATAGGTGACTATTGATCTACTTTCTGCCTCTCTAGACTTGCCTATTCTGGACAATTCATAAAAATTGAATCAAAGTAAAATCATACACCAGTTCCAACATAGGGAGAGGGTGTAGTTTCCCCAAACCAACAAGCAGTGCTCTGATACCAGCTGGGTATCCTACAATTCAACTCAGTTTTATCCAGAGATAGTGTCAGATACCACCTGTCAAGGGCTCAGTGGTACAAGACTGCCTCCTCTCTCCCGCCACTTCAGACTCCACTTGCAAGTCCAGGTTATAACCTGTGCTTCTGACCCATAGGCTATAAATTGAAGGTTCCATCAACTTCATCCTTGGATTTGATCAGTTTGCTAGGCAGACTCA
Organism: Mellivora capensis; assembly: GCA_004024625.1. NCBI lineage: Eukaryota > Metazoa > Chordata > Mammalia > Carnivora > Mustelidae > Mellivora > Mellivora capensis. Next base: position 3,047 of record PISX010023807.1, read on the forward strand.
CAGAATTCATAGAAACATTTTACTTACTGGATTACCAGATTATTATAAAAGGATATAACTCAGGAACAGCCAGATGGAAGAGATGCGTAGAGCAGGGTATAGGAAAGGGGCACAGAGTTTCCATACCCTCTCCCTTCACACCACTCTCCCAGCATTTCTGTGTATTCACCAACCCAGAAGCTCTCGGAACCCCATCCTTTTGTGTTCTTACACAAGAGCATTGCATACATGTGATTGATTTGATCCTAGGCCACTGGCAGTTGATTCAACCTCCAGCCCTTCTCCCTGGAGGTCAGAGGGATGGGGCTGAAATTCCAACCCTCTGATCACATGGTTGTTTCTCTAGGCAACAGAGAGGTTTTCCAAAATTCACCTCATTAACATAACCAAATATACCTTTATCATTCTCAATACTTAGGAAATTATAAGGCCTTTAGGAGTTCTTTGTCAGAAATGGGGATGAAGACCAAATATACATTTCTTATTATAAAACACAATATGACACATATAATATGAGGTCTTTTCTGACAGGCTTCTTTCACTTAGCATAATGTATTCAAGGTTCATCTGTGTTGTGCATGTATCAGTACCTTCTTTTTAAATAGCCAAATAATATTCCATTATCTAGACATAGCACATTTTATTTATCCATTCATTAGTTAATGGACATTTAGATTGCTTTCAGTTTTTAGCTAGTATTAGTAATGCTGCTATAAATATTTGAGGATAAATTTTTTTGCATACATGATTTCATTTCTCTAGTAGTAGAATTACTAGATCATATAGTAACTCAGTGTTTAACTATACAAAGAATTGCTAAATTATTTTCCAGACAGTTGTACCATCTTACATTTCTACCAGCAGTGTATGAAGATTATAATTTATTTACATCCTTGCCAACACTTGTTATTATCTGTCTTTTTTATTATAGTCATCCGAATGGGTGGCTTATTGTATGTCATTGTAATTTTGATTTGCATTTCCCTCATGGCTAATGATATTTAGCATCTTTTTATGTAATTATTGGCCTTTATCTTCTTCAAGAAAATGTTTATTTAAATTCTTTGCCCATTTTCCAGTTGGTTTATGTGTCTTTTTAAAATTGAATTTTAAGAGTTTTGCTATACAGTCTAGATACAAGTCCTTTATCAGACACATGATTTACAAATATTTTCTTCTGTGGATCCTTTTTCCACTTAATAGTATCCTTTGAAGCACAGTTTTTTTAAATTTTTGATGAAGTCCAATTTATCTATTTTTTCTTTTGTCACTTGGGCTCTTAGCATCATATCTGAGAAAGCTTTGCCTAATCCAAAATCATGAGGATTTACACCTCTATTTTCTTTTAATAGTTTTCCTGGAACTTTTTTTTTTTAAGACACAAATCAGATCATGAACTATCTCTGTTATAACCTATTGACAGTATCCCATTGCACATAGAATAAAACTCAGAGTTCTTACCAGGTGCTGTAATACCCAACATGATCTGGTCCCTTCCTACCTAACCTTACTCTTTTCCAGTAACATTTGTGCTTTTCTGCAACTATACCAACCCTGTTCCCCCACTTTAGGCCTTTGTATGGGTCACTTCCTACCATTATTCAGGTAGCTGTGGAATTATCAGCTCCTCAGCTGGCTGCTCTCTAAAATAGACCTCCTACCAACTCTCTGGCTGTTACTTGATGTCCTCATATTTTATTTTATTTTATTCATAACAGTTCTTTGCCACCTGACATTATGTTATTTGTTTGTTTGTCTATCATTCTGTTAACAGTTAAGCTTCATGGGGGTACGAACTTTGTTTTGCTCTATCACTCCATTCTCAGTGCCTAAAATGGTGTTAGCACACTGTGGACACTCAGTAAATATTTCATTTAAGTTAAGGAATTAGTGAATTGGAGTGGATGAACTTACCCAAATAGAATGATATGGAAAGAAAGCAAACACCATCCAGATTGGAATCCTGAGAAATATCAGTACTACAGGTTAGGTGAAAAGGAGACACCAGTGAACAAAGAATAGATAATACTGGACTCGGAAGTAGGAAGAGATCCAGGAATTACTTTTCTTCATAGAACATTTATATCTAGAGGAAGAGAATTGACTGTTTTTTCTCAAAACTCTAATACCAAGGAGTATTACAAAGTACTGACCCTATTAGTCACATTTAAAACAAAAAAAGATAATTGTGATATAAATGCTAAATTTAGAAGTCTGTAAAGATTCCCATAGGAATCAGTGGTCTGGACCTGGTAATATGGACCTGGGTAAGTTGAAATATCTTTTCTTGTGCCTTGTATTTTCTTAAAGAGTCAGGGAGAAACTTTAGAGATTTTTCTATATATGATTTGAAGATATGGCATATTCATTTTTCTCCAATTACATAGGGAATGATACTGACTTTGGTTCTCTCAGTCTGGGTAGGGAATTATTGAGACTAAAATATTTTAGGATATCAGGGGGGAAAGGGTATATTAGAATGTGTAGTTAAATTGCCAATAATATATTTGTCAGAAAATTCATTAAAAAGTTCTCTTATAAAAAAAAAAGTCCAAATCTCCCAATATTGCAGACAGTGGCAGATACGCCTGGATGAATCAGGAAATAGGCAAGGTATGGCAAGGTCAAGGGAGAAAAAAAAAAAAAGTGCCCCCAAACAGCAGGAAGTTGTTAACACTCTTAAGCTTGTAGGAACAAGGGGACTAAGTAGTAATCAGCCCAGTGAGAACTACGACTAGCTGTAGGAGAGGGCCTGACAAGAGATTTAACTCTTGGTAGAATGCAGCCACTTCTAAACTGTGGCCCAGGAGAGAAGCATTTGGGAACAATAATATCCTAACTTGTCTCTCTTCCCAACTTTGATCTCCTGACAATGCTTCCTATTGGCCGAACCCAACCAGAAGCCAGAGAGCAAGGGAGCTTAGTTCAGTCATGGAGATGTACCTCCCAGGATGAAAAACAGAATATAAAAGGTTGGATAATGATGTGGGAAAACAAACATTGAACATCCAATACAAGGGCAACTTGGCGGTGCATGGCAAAGTCTAAAAATCTGTGTACCTTTAATCTGATTGTTTCCATTTTTAGGAAACATGTTTTGGATAACAGACAAGTGCACAAAGATGTTACTTGCATTATAATAGCAGATGATTACAACAAATTTAAATTGCCAACAATAAGGAACTCTTTCAGTAAATTATGACCTACCAATGCAGTGGGATCCTGTTTATCAAAAATGAAGTGAATGTACATTGATTGACATATAAGTGTGCTCATGTTTTATTGTTTACCAGAAAAGGCAGGTTTCATAATACTGTGTACATGAATCTACTTTTGTTTAAAAATATCCAAAAGTATCGCTTCTCGGCCTTTTGGCTAAGATCAAGTGTAAAAATATCCAAAAGTGGGGCGCCTGGGTGGCTCAGTGGGTTAAGCCTCTGCCTTCAGCTCAGGTCATGATCCCAGGGTCCTGGGATCGAGCCCCGCATCGGGCTCTCTGCTCAGTAGGGAGCCTGCTTCTTCCTCTCTCTCTCTCTGCCTGCCTCTCTGCCTACTTGTGATCTCTGTCTGTCAAATAAATAAATAAAATCTTAAAAAAATATATATCCAAAAGTAATTGAGAAAATACATAATGTTTTAATTCATCTCTTGAGTGTTGGGGCTATGGGTAACTTTTCTCTGTATCTGTTGGAGTTTTAGAATTTTTCTACAAAGAACATATACTATTTATAAAGATGTTTTAAAATAGGACATAAAATCAATAATTTTATAATGTCATAGAAAAACAATTACAGGAATGGTGACTCAGATTGACTGTGAGTTTGAGGAAGTTGTTCCAAGTTCAAACCCAAACTCCCAAACTGAAGTAGAAGAAGCCAGTTTATATACCCATAAGGACTACACTGAAGTCTTTACACTTGTCAGCGGTTTAGAAAAATGTCCAGCACTTCAAACACAGAATGAAGGTAAAACGTTTATTATTTCTATTGCTATAAAACATTTCTTCTAACATGCAGATTTTCATTTTTGTGTTTTTCTGTTTTAGTGTATTTTTAATTTTTCTATTTTATTAAATGTATCCACCTGCAAAATTATAATTCTAAGCTTTGCCACATTAGGGAAATACTTTCTCTTTCATATTAGTCCCTTTTTTGTGAATTTGGTTGTTTGGGGGGGTTTATGTGTGTCGGGCATCAAAATAGTGTCAGGGATTTGACCATAGTGTGCTCACACCATATTACCATAACCAGACCTTATGACAGAGCAATTTGGTATAACATTAAAGCAGTAGATTACTAAATGATGCTGTATTTTATTTCCAAAATATGCTCAAGATTTTGAATCTCATCTAATTGACATGAAACCATAATTCAAAGTAGAGTTGGAGTCATTGTAGTATTAGAACAGGAAATTCACCTCATTTTTATAAATTTACCATAATTAATAATTAAAGTACACTTTATCCAAGCTGAATTCCAAATTTTCATCCTACTAGAGGGTGCTGAATCCTTCCAATTGTTTAAAAACTTGCTGAGAACTACCTTTCTTGTATGTAGAATAGTCTGTTCCCTTTTAAAATAAAGTTTAAGATATACTATAGCTTGAGCTACAATAATCTAATAGATGTAGAATATATAATAATTTGGTTCTTAAATGGCTATTTTTATGTAAATACATAAATTGTGTTTAAATTTTTAGTGTTGGAAGATAGGTGTGTGATGATACAGTTAGATCCCTCTAATTTTGAAATGAGAGTGAGAGATTGCGTTAAAGAATAAACTTGAGGGGCACCTGGGTGGCTCAGTGTGTTAAAGCCTCTGCTTTCAGCTCAGGTCATGATCCCAGGGTCCTGGGATCGAGCCCCACATCGGGCTCTCTGCTCAGCAGGGAGCCTGCTTCCTCCTCTCTCTCTCTGCCTGCCTCTCTTGCCTACTTGTAATCTCTGTCTGTCAAATAAATAAATAAAATCTTTTAAAAAAATTAAAAAAAAAAAAAGAAGAATAAACTTGAACAGTACCTGGAGGGCTCAGTTGGTTAAGCATCCGACTATTGATTTCAGATCAGGTCATGATCTTAGGGTTAAGATGGAGCCCCAGGTCTGGCTCTGCACTCCGTGGGGAGTCTATTTCTCTCCCTCTTCCTCCCTCTCTGCCCCTCCCCTTGCTCACTCATACACACACTCTCTTTCTCTCTAAAAATAAAATTTTTTTTTTCTTAAAGATTTTATTTATTTATTTGACAGGCAGAGAGGCAGACAGAGAGAGAGAGGGAAGCAGACTCCCTACCAACAGAGAGCCCGATGCGGGACTCAATCCCAGGACCCTGAGATCATGACCCGAGCCAAAGGCAGCGGCTTAACCCACTGAGCCACCCAGGCGCCCCTAAAAATAAAATCTTTAAGAAAAAATAAAGACTAAACTTGAGAACATGTTATATTAGGAATAATCTGAATTTGATCATAGTCCAAATGAAAATTTGACCATAGTCCAAATCCACTCTTAAAGATTTGGAAGATTTGATTGTAGTCCAAATCTACTTTTAAAATGTGGTACAATTTGAGGACAGTTGCTAAAAATTTTATAGTTTTCAATTTTCTTCTTTAATTTTTTTAACTTATTCTTCTAATTTCTGATAAAAATGTTTGTGGGGATCAACTAATATATTTGTACATGTAATGAGATAGTTTATAAAAAATAAAAGATATCCAAACATAGCTATTATTAATGTGGAAAACTACAAGCTGTTATTGGTAAACTTTATAATATCTATCATCAACCAGAGTCAGAAGCTTCCTTAACTACTATTCATCAAATGAAAATATACTTGGGTTTCCAAAATACATATAAATTGTCCATATCCTGTATTGCCTGAGGGGTCCTCTGTCATTAGACACCATTCTATAAATTTAGATTTGCAATTTCATTTATTGTCTGTGCAGCTTTATTGATTGCTGCCAGATTTATAGATACTTTGTCTCAGTGTCTAAATCCAAAGGAATGCATTACGTTTTGAAATTCAATTGATACTGTAAATTTTCTGTCTTAAAAGAAATGTAGTCAATTGCTAAATTATAACTTAATTTCAAAACCTATATTTCTTTAAGACATAAAAACAGTGAGTGATTTTCTTTTATTGTGGGGCATCTGGGTGGCTCAGTTGGTTGAGTGTCTGCCTTCAGCTCAGGTCATGATTTTTTAGTCCTGGGATTGAACCCCATATCAGGCTCCCTGCTCAGTGGGGACTCTGCTTCTCCCTCTCCCTCTGTTCCTCCCCCAGTGCTTATGCTCTCTCTTTTGCTCACTCTCTCTCACATAAATTAATCAAATGTTTTATTGTTTATTGGTTTGTTGATATGTACTAATATTTCTACAATATTCACATATTTATTAATAAATGTAATTATTTTATGAATATCCATTCACATGCTCACTCTCTCTCAAATAAATTAATCAAATGTTTTATTGTTTATTGGTTTGTTGATATGTACTAATATTTCTACAATATTCACATATTTATTAATAAATGTAATTATTTTATGAATATCCATTCACATGTCCAAGGAATATATAAGCAAATACAAATGTAGCTTTTAAAAATTTTTTAATTTAATTTTTATTATTTTTTAAAGGTTTATTTATTTATTTCAGAGAGAGAGAGGAGAGGGGCAGAGAGAGTCTTAAGCAGACTCAGCACTGAGCACAGAACCCATTGCAAGGCTCGATCCCACCACGCTGAGATCATGAAATGAGCTGAAATGAGTTGGATGCTTAACTGACTGCACCACCCAGGCATCCTTTTATTTTTAATTAAAAAAAAATTGTACATGCAGACAGTTTAGAGTATCAAATAGTTACTCAAAATTTACAATAAAAAGTAGCAGTCCTCTGACTTCAACTACCTATATTTTTTCCTTTTTTAAAATATATTTAAGGTGTGCAATGTGGTGGCTTAACACGTGTATATATTGTAAAAGATTCCCATCATTGAATTAGCACATCCATCACTTCACATATTTACCTTCTTTTTTTCTTTTTCTTTTTCTTTTTGGTAAGAACACTTAAGTTCTATTTTCTTAGCAAATTTCAGTTATACACTGCAGTAGTATCAACTGTAATTACCATTTTATACATCAGATCCTCACACTTTACTTACCTTATAACTGGAGGTTTGTACTGTTTTACCAGACTCTCCCTATTCCCCACAGCCCAGCCTCAGTCCCTGGCAACCACCATCCTACTCTCTGTTTACATTAGTTCTACTTTTTTTTTTTTTTAAAGATTCCACGTAGGGGCACCTGGGTGGCTCAGTGGGTTAAGCCTCTGCCTTCAGCTCAGGTCATGATCTCAGGGTCGTGGGATCAAGTCCTGAATTGGGCTCTCTGCTCAGCAGGGAGCCTGCTTCCACCTCTCTCTGTGCCTGCCTTTCTGCCCACTTGTGATCTATGCCTGTCAAATAAATAAATAAATAAATAATAAAAATAAAAAATAAATAAAGATTCCATGTACAAGTAATACCATGCAGTATTTGTTGTTCTCTGCCTGGTTTATTTCACTTACCAAAATGTCCTCCATGTTCACCCATATTGCAAATGGCAGGATTTCCTTCTTTTTTAAGGTTGAACAATATTTTCTTGTGTCTGTGTGTATAAAACCTATTTTCCTTAAAACACATTTTTTAATCCATTTTTCTTTGGACAGACACATGGTTTCCACACCTTGGCTCTTGTGAGTAATGCTGCAGTGGGAGTACAGATATCTCTTTAAGACAGTGATTTTGTTGACCATCTGTTTCTTCCTTTACAACATTTATATCTTTTGTGTGTGTGTGTTATTGTGCTTACTAGGACCTACAGTACATTATTTAATAGAAGCAGCGATGTTGTCATCCTCGTCTTGTTCTTGACAGTAAAGGAAATACTTTAAAATTTCATCATTAAAAATGATGTAAATATCATTTCAGTGGTGAATCATTTACAGTGTTTATGTCAGTTTCAGTGGTTAAATGTTGGAAGAATTTATTGGGTTGAGGAAGCTCTTTCTGTTCTGAGTTTACTAAGAGTTTTTGATCATGAATGAGGACTGAATTTTATTAATGTTTTCTACATCTATTAAGATAACTACATCCTAAATACGTAGAATGTCCCTTTATTAACTTCCAAGCCTATAATCTAAACATAAATCATTTTGCTATTGTGATCATATTGTGTCTGCATTATATTATTTTTAAATGTTAACATTATCTTGGGAACATCTCACCATATACTTGTCTTCAAAAGGATGGCTTTTAATGACTGCAGTTTTAAATCTTATGTATGTATCATTCATTCCCAATTTGAGAACACTAATGTTGTTTTTAATTTCAAGTATGGACATAAATATATGCTTCCATTTCCACTTCTTTCCATAGAGTAAATTCATGGAAATGGAATTATTTGATATAAGTATTTCTTTTAGGTATATGTCCACAAGCATGATATGAGAATATCCTGTTCATACCAGCCTTATCATCATTGGATATGTTATGCCCCAAAAATGGGTCCGTGATTAAAGGAGCGAGACTAATATAAAGCGAAGGTCAAGCAAAGCTTTATTTCGCGCCAAGCATCAAGAATCTAACTGGACGTTCGGGGACGCACCTCTTACAAGAGAGGGTGACCCTTCCCTGTTTCACAGACTGGCTTTTAAGGACAAAGGCCATGCGGTGGGGCCTGGCCACACACAGGTGGCCAATGAGATTGTAACACACCCAGGAAACTCCATAGTGATGCTAGGTGACCAATTCAATTACAATTTACCCTAGTAGACATTTGAACCAGCCTATCACACCTTGGTTAGGATTGGTGCCAAAAGGCTCCCAAAGGGTGGGGCCCATACTCCTTGGTAACTAGGGAGACAGTATGCATCCCCCCACTGATCAGATGTCTCCACCTGGCCTGACCCACCCTTGTATTTGAGCTTTGTTACCTGAGGCTGGTTTCTGGGACTTGTTTTTAAGTAAATCCCCTGGGGGAAGGGGAGCAGGGACAGTTTAAGGGTTAAACAACAAGGTTATTGTTTAACCTCAATGGAAGCCTCTGGCTAAAATATAAAAATATAAAATAGGTCCTTACAGGATATATTACTACTGATATTGTATTAATACATTTTAACCAATGTGATGGACAAAAATTATGTTTTTACTTAGGCTTTAAAAATTATTCATGTTTGGGATGCTTGGGTAGCTCAGTTGGTTGAGCATCTAACTCTTGATTTTGGCATGGCTCTTGATCTCAAGGTCATGGGACCAAGCCCTGAATGGGGCTCCATGCTGGGTAAGGAAGTCTGTAAGAGATTCTCTCCTTCTCCCTCTCTGCCCTCCCCGCTCCCTTGCACTCGTGTGCCCTTGCACACATGCTCTCTCTCTAAGTAATAAATAAAACTTATAAAAAATCATTCATGTTTACTGGCCATTTGCATATTTTTATGTTGTGAAGTGATTCTTTTATGTATTTTCTACTCTTATATTTTATCTGTGCATGTCAAAGAGATATTTAAAGATTATTTATTTATTTATTTATTTGTCAGAGAGAGAGAGAGAGAGAGAGAGCACAGGCAGACAGAGGCAGAGGGAGAAGCAGGCTCCCTGCTGAGCAAGGAGCCCGATGTGGGACTCGATCCCAGGACGCTGGGATCATGACCTGAGCCCAAGGCAGCCGCTTAACCAACTGAGCCACCCAGGCGTCCTCAAAGAGATATTTAATACATCTTTAAAACTAACCAGTCCCATCAGTATTTCCCTTTAAGTTTTCTTTCATTGCTTTTATACTTAGAAAATTCTTCCTTAAATTAGATGAATATTTATTCATATTTTCTTTAAGGTTTTCCTAAAGATTTTGGTATATGTTAAAAGTAAGGGTTAAAAGTTTTTTTTTTTTTCAAATGTTTTGGCAGTCATCTCAGTATCACTTATGAAATAGTCTTTCCTCTCTCTACTATTGGAAAAGCCACTTAGAAAATATGCTAAATCTTGGGACGCCTGGGTGGCTCAGTTGGTTAAGCGGCTGCCTTCGGCTCATGTCATGGGATCGAGTCCCACATCGGGCTCCTTGCTTGGCGGGAAGCCTGCTTCTCCCTCTGCCTCTGCCTGCCACTCTGTCTGCCTGTGCTTGCTCTCTCTCTCTCTCTCTCTCTCTGACAAATAAATAAATAAAATATTCAAAAAAAAAAAAAAAAAAAGAAAATATGCTAAATCCTTGCCCACATTAGTGTGTCTGGATTTTCTATTTTGTTCTATTGATTTGTCTATTATTGTATCATACAGTTCTATTTAATATGTAATTATAACATGTATTAATAGTCTCTTCTTTTTTGTTATTATTTTTTCCTAGACTCACGTTTTTATTCTTCTAGATTTACTTTCAGTAAATCATTTTTCAAGTTCCAAAACAGATCTCTTGAGAAATTGAAATGTCGTGTTTTTTCACTTTTGTTTTTTTTAACCGTAGTCTTACTAGCCAGGAAAATGGTTTATCTTGCCTTTTATTCAATTTTTTTAAGTGGTCCTCATTAAAGTTTTGTGGTTTCCTGCATATACTCTCTGTACATTTTATTATGTTGATTCCTTGATGTTTGTATACTTGTTACCATTATGAATGAATTTTCCATTAATTTGGGGGTTTTTTATGTATGCCTGAAAACCAGAGATTTTACAATTCTTTCTTATCAGACACCTAGTGAACTCCTTTTTTTGTTTTCATTTAGTTAGCTTGGGTTTTCTAGGTAGACAGAGGAATCTTCCGCCAAGTAGACCTCTATTTCTGTTTCTTTTCATAGTTAACTAGCTAAAATTTTGCTTCTTTGTGACAATTTAGCACTTCTTTACAATAAAGGAGAACCATCTCCTCATATTTGTGTTGGTAATAGAAGAGCTGTAATAAAGTAAGAACACCAGGAAATGTATAACCTTAAGAATATAAGGAAGTAGCACCCTCCCAAAACAACTTTTGTAGTAACAAAAAACTTTGGTTGTGGTGTGATGCTGCCCTCAAGCGGCTCTGTCAAAAATGGGTGGTTGGAAAACAAGATCTCATAACTGATGTTTCTTTTCTTGGACTTGCAGAAATACTAGGATGAGCCTGTACGAATAGAAGATGGAGAGGGGGATATAAGTAAATGCTGTTTGGGTTTTTACTATTAACATGACTTCATTAATACTTTCAGAGTGGATGTACAAATGAACCATCTTTAATTATCTCACCTAATCCCTGTTTAGATATGGAATTGATTTGCTTGCTCTCTTTGGTATATAAAAGAACTATGCCAAATTTGTCATGGGAAGCTCTTGGCTACAAAATTATCAGGAACTTAGCAGGTTCAGATAAGTAATCTCTTAAGAGGCTTGTTAATGGAACAATTTCTCTTTTGGCATTTCAAGGCGGCACTAGGCAAAGGGGTATTCCGTGGTTGCTTGATTAACACCACATATTTATTAAACATATGCATACCAATGATTGGTCATGGGAGACATCATTCCAGGCTATTCCTCTCTCATGTTGTTCTAAATTTATCTAACTGGAAGGTCACTACCCAGAACAAGAAATTGTTGCTCTCTCTTTGATGTAGCTTTCGCTTTAGGGAGTCTGGCTTTCTGAACATTTCTTCATCTGAACTTATATTTTCCTTTTCTTCTTTCCACTCAGGAGCTTATTAAAGAATGGTATCAGGTTTTATGATCCCTTCCTTGGCTCAGAAACTGTTAAAGCACTGACACAGTTGGCTAAGATTTTAAAGTAACCTGAATATAGTAGGTTGGGGATAGGAGAAATTTATTCCAGCAATTAACTCTTAGCAGTAGCGTTTCCTAATATATAAAATGTATCACACTTCTCAAGTAGATATTTTGCCATGTAACCTTCATTGTAATCAATTTTACAGTGAAAATTTTATTTCTATTTTACAATAGAAAGGTTTTTTGTCATTGCAATGATAGAGTCCAAATTGATCTCATTTATAGGTTTTGTAGACCATCTCTTCCCCTACATCTCAGAGCCTCTAGGGATGAATTAGAGACTTTAAGAAGTAAAATGATGCAGAGAAAAGACTAGGTTCCACAAAAGTCAAATGCTTTTATTTCTTTACAACTTTGCTTAGGCTACCCCTGACTGTTTTGAAGCATAAGGCTGCAAGATATTTTCCTCCATTGATTAAACTAATCTTTGTTTGAAAGAAAATGAACATTACAACTCTTTCAGGATATTTGGTTACTAGTCAGTGTACTAAATAATAACTAAAATTTATTGAGCTTTTACCTATATGCTAATCCTATGCTGTATGCTTTATATGCACAATATAATGAAGAACTAAAAAATTAAAGTGTGCATGAATGTCTGACTGCAGTAACTATCTAGATCCCTTTGTATAACTTTTAGATTTTTTCTTATTCCTTTACATTTCTTTTTTTCAGATTTGTCTATTGATGAAGAAATAATTTTTTTAAATCACTTGACGACCTATAAAAGTCAGCTACCAACTTTGCATACTTTATTGAGTAGGCTAAAACTATTTTTGGTAAAGGACCCCATTTTAGATTTCAAAGGACAGATCTTCACAGAAGCTAATTTCTTCAGGTACTTAATTGATGTAAATGTTTTTAAAGGAGAAAATATTCTTTGTATGCTCATAAGTCTAGACATTATCAATAATAAATTATCATTGCTTTACATCAATTCCAGTTTTAATCATTGTATTAAATTATTATTTAATTTGATTGGCTACATTTGGTATGTACCTTGCTTTTAGTTAAACACTAATGTTTTTTTTGTTGTTGTTGTTAAGGGAATGTTTCTCTTTTCAAGAAGATTTGAAAGGTCTAGTGAAAGAAGATTTTTACATGGATAAAGAGAACTTTTGTCAGGAAAAGCTAGAAGATACAGTAGGTTTACATAAAACTGTAATACTTGCTTAAAATAATATTTTTATAAAAGTTAGTAAAGCACACTTTTATAATTTTAGTAATATACATTGACCATCTACTAATGTCAAGTTAAAAAAGACTTGGTAATGGGTTAAATATATCAATAATGAAGTCAAATTTACTTTAAGATAGTGGTTCTAAACCTTGTCTACACATTGGTATTGCTTGGAGAGTTTTAATAAAATACTGAAGCCTGGGTCCTGCTCAGATGTATTCTGATTGAACTGGTCTGTTGTGCAGCCCAGGTATAGTGAATTTATTTTTTTATTTTTTTTTAAAGATTTTATTTATTTATTTGTCAGAGAGAGAGAGAGAGAGCGAGCACAGGCAGACAGAGTGGCAGGCAGAGGCAGAGGGAGAAGCAGGCTCCCTGCCGAGCAAGGAGCCCGATGTGGGACTCGATCCCAGGACGCTGGGATCATGACCCGAGCCGAAGGCAGCTGCTTAACCAACTGAGCCACCCAGGCGTCCCGAGTGAATTTAAAAATGTCTCTTAATGCTATTAATAAATCTGCCTGGTGTAGGACATTAAGTGATCATATTTTAGTTAAAAAATTGGAAACCAGAGCTAAAAATGTTGATTTTAATTTGTGAGTTATACACAAAATAGCACTTACACTATGTAAGAAAAGGGATCTCATTGAGGTAGTCAGAGTAAAGATGGTCTGAGACTTCATTTTAGGTGCTGCCTGTGGTTAATAAAGAATATAGCATCTTTGCATATTAAAGATCAAATTTCTCAAAGGCAACCCCTTTTTTAGTATACAGTTCCAAAACACACAAAATTGTAATTATGATATTAATATGTAAAGAATTTTAACAGTTGAGAGTGCAAATAACTTTTTGTAATTTAACAAACTCACAAAACTAGGCCCATATAGAATAGATGCATTTACAGAGTTACTTTTAACATTTTTTTTGAGACAACTGAAAATATTGTGAATATGAAAATATTTCACATTTGGGGTTTTTCTTAAAATATTCAAAGGAGATAGATATAGCTGTAGATACAGATATAGATATCTTAAGGCATTTGAAGAGTCTCCTTACAGTTAAAAATTTTAACACACATGGTAAAAAAACAAACAATCACACGCACGGTGACAATATTAATTCACTTATTATCCCCTTTTCCCTCGTCCCCCTCTCCCTCACCCATTAGTTCAGAGAGTTATGCACATAGAATCTAGTTCTGTAGGAATGAAAGAGAAGTATATTTAATGGAGTGTAGTGAAGATCCATTCCATTTCATCTACCCTTTTTATTTCTCCCCATTCACCATCTCTCATCTACTGAAGTGATTATTTTTAATTCGGAAGTTTAAAAATTTGTTATTAGCCCAAAAGAAGATATTTCTGCATCTAGGATACTGTACATCACTAGTATAATCAGTGGCCATAAAGGATGTTACTCAGAACATTGCTTGTAATATATTTTTTGGCTACTATACCTTTTTTTTTTAAGATTTTATTTATTTATTTGACAGACAGAGATCACAAGTAGGCAGAGAGGCAGGCAGAGAGAGGGGGAAGCAGGCTCCCCGCTGAGCGGAGAACTTGATGTGGGGCTCGATCCCAGAACCCTGGGATCATGACCTGAGCCGAAGGCAGAGGCTTTAACCCACTGAACCACCCAGGCGCCCCATACCTTTTTTCTTTGTTAATGTTTTCATAACATTAAAAATTTGAATGTTTAATTTAAAATTTGATACAACAGGGACCCCTGGGTGGCTCAGTTGGTTGGACGACTGCCTTTGGCTCAGGTCATGATCCCGGAGTTCTGGGATCGAGTCCCGCATTGGGCTCCCAGCTCCACGGGGAGTCCGCTTCTCCCTCTGACCTTCTCCTCGCTCATGCTCTCTCTCACTCTCCCTCTCTCAAATAAATAAATAAAATATTTTTTAAAAAATAAATAAATAGGGGCGCCTGGGTGGCTCAGTGGGTTAAAGCCTCTGTCTTCGGCTCAGGTCATGATCCCAGGGTCCTGGGATCGAGCCCCGCATCGGGCTCTCTCTGCTCAGAAGGGAGCCTGCTTCCTCCTCTCTCTCTGCCTGCCTCTCTGCCTACTTGTGATCTTTGTCTGTCAAATAAATAAATAAAATCTTAAAATAAATAAATAAATAAATAAATAAATAAAATTTGATACAATAATTCAACAAATTACATATGTTTATGAGTCTAGAAATATCTGGAAAACCTCTCTAAAAGCCTCTTTTACTTATACTATTTTAGCCATCAAGTTTGCCTGAGTGTGAATTCTTAATACCTACAAGCCTCAAACAAGAAGTTGATATTCTATCACTCTCTGAACTGAAGGAATCCTTAAACTTAGTGCCAGAAATAATAAATTATGCAGATGAAAATGAAAAGCTTTTCAAAATAGGTGAGAACAAATTTAAAAATCTATTACTTATGAAATCCACTTAATAATGTTTGTTATAAAAATATATTGATTAAACTGTTTTCTGAACCTCCAGATTTTTAAGGACTGCTCTTTAGGTTACATGGTGAAATCTCAGAATTATTGTTGGTGAGACTCTTTTCTCATTGTCTATAAGATTCTCTTTATATCCATATATATATATATATATATATATATATATATATATATATATATAACTTACATAACTACAGACTTAAAATGTCTCTGAAATTAACCAATTCAAGATAATTATACAAATAAAGCTAAATCACATATGAGTTTACTAATTTTTTAAAGTTGTTTTCTTATAAACAGTGACAAAGCACTAACAACTTTTATGCTGACTTTAGTTAG
The DNA here is from genome assembly GCA_004024625.1 of Mellivora capensis. Lineage (NCBI taxonomy): Eukaryota > Metazoa > Chordata > Mammalia > Carnivora > Mustelidae > Mellivora > Mellivora capensis. The sequence continues at coordinate 18,773 of PISX010023807.1, forward strand.
ATGTGCAGAAACTCAGAGTAAGGTGCTGATTCATGGAGTCAGATGACTGGAAGAATCATAACCTAAAACATAGATGCTTCTTTTATCCCAGTTAGACTTAGTAAATATTGTTGAATTCTTTCTGATGACAATTTAAACCCAAATATTTAACTACCCTTTTATAAATTCCAGTTGAAATCATCAAAGATACATAATATTAGGGAGGAGTGAAGGGAGATTTATGATATCCATTGAGAACAGGGGAACGGACAACATTACCAAAAAAACTGATACAGAAGTACTTACGCTGATAGTAGACTTTCTTACTTTTCAGATCTTACTACTAAGCATGGAATTGACATTGAGGATATAAAATGCAGCTCCACAGAGATTTTGGCCATTGGAAACCATTGTGAACCAGAGTACTGTGAACCAGGTAGAAATTTTGGATAGATCATTGAGTTTATCAGCAGTTACCTATATCTGATGTGAAAGTACAATACATTCACATGTGAGGTCTACTGTGAAACAGTTTTCATGTTTAAAATTTGATTATTGCAATCCAGCTTGTCATTTTTTTCTCTTATCTGTCTATTTACATTTGTTACTGTCATTAACTCATTATCCTTCTGGCATCAAAACTGAATAATGTACAGAGAGTTATAAAGATTGAGGAAGAGGAATGGAAGAAATAACATTAATATTAAAATCAGAAATCTCGGGACGCCTGGGTGGCTCAGTTGGTTGGGCAGCTGCCTTTGGCTCAGGTCATGATCCCAGCATCCTGGGATCGAGTCCCACATCGGGCTCCTTGCTCGGCAGGGAGCCTGCTTCTCCCTCTGCCTCTGCCTGCCACTCTGTCTGCCTGTGCTCGCTCTTTCTCGCTGTTTCTCTCTGACAAATAAATAAATAAAATCTTTAAAAAATAAAATAAAATAAAATAAAATCAGAAATCTTATGATATTATAGTTCAGTAAATAAAATTTTATATTTAATCTCAGTAATCTTGTTGACTCTTGTTACACTTTTGTAAATTTAACTTTTTTTTTTAAGATTTTATTTATTGATTTGACAGGCAGAGATTACAAGTAGGCAGAGAGGCAGGCAGAGAGAGAGAGGAGGAAGCAGGCTCCCCACTGAGCAGAGAGCCCTATGCGGGCTCGATCCCAAGACCCTGGGATCATGACCTGAGCCGAAGGCAGAGGCTTTAACCCACTGAGCCACCCAGGCGCCCCTGTAAATTTAACTTTTTAATCACCCAAAGCAATCCTATCATTAATGTTACTATTATTATCATACCAGATTTGGACTCTGAATCATCTTTTGTTCCACTTTAATGCCAGCTTGTGTTGCTTCTTAACATGTTGATGATACTGTTATTTAGTTACATGTATTTTATTTATTTATTTATTTATTTATTTATTTATTTTAGTGGGGGTGGGGGAAGGTAGGCAAAGAGAGAGAGAGAGAGAGAGAGAGGGAGAGAGAGAGATTGAGAATCTTACAGTTTCCAATGCCCAGTGTGTGGCCTAATCTCACAACCCTGAGATCATGACCTGAGCCAAAAATCAAGTCTGACGCTTAACCGACTGAGCCAGCCAGGTGCTCCTTTAGTTACATTTATAATGGAATCATATTAATCATCTCTTTGGAAGTTTTTTGCTTTATTTATGAAAGTGATAGAAACACACTGACTTCTTACGAATAAATGAGTTTCAGTTTCTCAAGGCCACCCTATGTATGAACATAGTAGGTTCATTTAGTATGAACATAAAAATAGTACTGGCTCCTAAGTACATAACAACATAAGTTGTCAGAATTGAAAACATTAATAAACATAAAACTCTTGGGGCGCCTGGGTGGCTCGGTGAGTTAAAGTCTCTGCTTTCGGCTCGGGTCATGATCCCAGGGTCCTGGGATCGAGCCCCACATCGGGCTCTCTGCTCCGCGGAGAGCCTGCTTCCTCCTCTCTCCCCTGCCTGCCTCTCTTGCCTACTTGTAATCTCTGTCTGTCAAGTAAATAAATAAAATCTTGAAAAAAAAAAGACGTAGTATTGGAGCTTTCAATGTCACACATAATACAGATATTCAGCTTTAAAAAAAAAACAAAAACATAAAACTCTTAGAATTTATCTCATACAATAAAGTTTAGTTGTTAATATATTTTTTTAAAAGCACCACTGCCACTGTTGAGATAGCATGTGATACATGTGTAATTCCTTATGATGGAAATTTAAAACTGTTATTTTGTATTTCAAGTAACCCAAGTGTCTTTTTATTGAAAATTTTTGTTGTAGCAGAATGATCAACATAATAGTTGCTTACAAAAAGTTCTAAACTATACTTAATTTTATACCATATTTATGTAATTAATTGTTTTTTAAACTTTTTGTATTCTAGTAGAGTTAGAAATGCCATTAACTCATCTACATCTAACAAACCAACATTCTTCCGTCACTTCATTATGTACAGGACTTCAGACATTTCCATTTTCTCCTATTTGTAAAATGTAAGTAAAGATTATAGCTAGAACTCAAATTGCAATTCAGAATAAACAGTCCTTAATCAAATCCCTCCATATAAAGGTAATTTACAAGATACCTCTTGTATCTTGTATCTAAAAAAAAATATAAGAGAGGACAGTATCTATAGTAAGCAAATAGAATATATGAATATATATGTACATACTTTTTAAAATTTCTTGATACTATTTTTAAATTTAAATTCAATTAATTAACATATCACATATTATTAGTTTCAGAGATAGAGGTCAGTGATTCATCAGTCTTATATAATACAGTGCTCATTACATCATGTGCCTTCCTTAATGTTCAGCACCCAGCCATCCCATTCCTTCATCCCCCGCCCCTCCAGCAATGCTCAGTTTGTTTCCTATGATTGAAAGTTTCTTATGGTTTGTCTGTCTCTCTGATTTCATCTTGTTTTATTTTTCCCTCCCTTCCCCTATGCTTCTTGTTTTGTTTTTTAAATTCCACATAGGAGTAAAATCATATGATAATTGTCTTTCTCTGACTGACTTATTTCATTTAGCATAATGCCCTCTAGTTCCATCCGTGTCATTGCAAATAAGATTTAAATTTTTTGATGGCGGAGTAGTATTCTATTGTATATATATACTACATCTTCTTTATCTGTTCATCTGTTGATGGACATTTGGGCTCTTTCCATAGTTTGGCTATTGTGGACATTGCTGCTTTAAACATGGGTGCAGGTGCCCCTTCAGATCACTACATTTGTATCTTTAGGATAAATACCCAGTAGTGCAATTGGTGGGTTGTAGGGTAGGTCTATTTTCAACTTTTTGAGGAACCTCCATACTTTTTCCAGAGTGGCTGTACCAGCTTGCATTCCCACCAACAGTATAGGAGGGTTCCCCTTTCTCCACATCCTTGACAACATCTGTTGTTATTAATTTTAGCCATTCTAACCAGTGTGAGGTGGTATCTCGTTATGGTTTTGGTTTGTATTTCCCTGATGCTGAGTAATGTTGAACATTTTTTCATGTGTCTGTGGCCATTTGTACATCCTTGATTTTGTATTTATAGAATATCTTTAGAAAGACACACAAGAATCAGGTAGCTTCGGTTGTGTCTGGAAGGGACCTGGGTAACCTGGCAAAACGGGAGCTAGTAAGTGATAGAGCCAGGTTCTTTTATATTTTTAGTATTTTGAATGTGAACATATTACCATTAAAAATAGACAAGTTGAAAAATTGTAAAGATTCTGGCACTAGAACAGTTTGCTTAGGATATTGCCATTGGATACCTGCCAGTGGTACTGCCTCTATTGGCACTCACTGCTACGAAAGATAGTGTAGTATATATTCATTTGCTCAGGCCGCCTTAACAAATACCAGAGACAATGGCCTAAACACCCAGTCTATGGTAAATAAATTAAAATTTATTTATTCACAGTCTGGAGGCTAGAAGTCTAAGATTAAGATATTAGCAGGGTTGGATTCATCATGAGATGTCTTTTCTTGGCTTCATCTTAGGTGCCTGTCTTCTACCTTTTTCTTTTTTTTAAAGATTTTATTGATTTATTTACTTGAGCTTTTATTTATTTTCTTTTTCCTTTTTACGATTTTATTTATTTATTTGAGAGAGAGCATGAGAGAGGAGAAGGTTGGAGGGAGAAGCAGACTCCCCATGGAGCTGGGAGCCCAGTCCGGGACTCGATCCCGGCACTACGGGATCATGACCTGAGCTGAAGGTAGCCACTTAACCAACTGAGCCACCCAGGCGTCATAGCTCTCTGACCAGGAATAGCCAAGGATCACAGGGCAGTGTGGATAGGGATCAATAAATAGATTTGTCTATCAAATTACTTTCCTAGGAGTACTAGGGATCATATCCCATCTCTAACAGAGGGCATCCACTGACCTTGTTTACCTCTGTTGATGTGGTATTGGTGTTGGGAAACTAGACATGTAGAACCGAGTATTGATCCACAAATCTGTTCAATATCCTATTGTTGCTGCACAGAATGGTCTATAATCTCATAACTGACATTGCAGGGCTGGATCATTGTATTCTAGTTTGAGCCAAAATTGTATAGCTTAATGGCCCAGCATATTTGCCCTCCTGTGGAGTCTGAGATAGCTTTGATTACTAACTTCTACCATGTGGCATACATGTAACAATGTGTTCTAAGTTAGATTAGTCTGCTATCTTGGAATTGACACTCTATTCCCCTGCTCTTACACCAGTTACAAAACTAGGAGCATAACCTACAGTATAGCCTCTTTCTTTCCCACTGTAGTCCTGAAACTAAATGAGTCCTAAAATAATACATTTCAGGAAAATTACAGGAAAGTCTACAAGTCTCTAATGAATTGTTCCCAGAATGAATGCTGTGAGAGCTGAGTACTGAGTTTTTAGTTTTTAGCTGTGATCTGTCAAAGGAGAATTCTGTTGTGTATTTGGGAGCAACTGGAAGAACTCATCACTAGCTGCTCAGGTTTCTATTAATGATCTCAGGAAGGTATCACAGCACACAATGGAGGAGCCTGGTACTGACGGCTCCAATTACCTTCATCTTCTGGCAAAGAATAGTGTCATTTGGGGGATAAATCTGTGACATACAAAACTCTGCCATGAACTGGAACTGCCCATATCAGATATGAACTCTTAAAAAAATCTCATGGAACAAGTACAGAAACTACTTACAGTTTGCTTAAATACTTTTAGTCCCTTTGCTGAGGTGCAGATGTTTATTTGCAGGACCTATACAGTCTTATTTTTAGTGCTCTCTTACTCCACATATCTGAATCCATGTGTTAAGGCAGATTGGCAATCAGAAACAGGAACTAGAAGAAATTAATACAAACTTGAATTTCAATCTGATATTAAAAGCATTTACTTAATTGTCATAAATTCCTGTTAATCACACAAGTTATATATCTACTTATTGTTGTAACTCAACTACATGGATGAACCTTAAGTCTCATCTATGTTTTATGATTTGCCTAAGTTAGAACACAAAAGGATTTTTTAAATTAGCCAAAGGTTCTAGGCCAAAGTTGTTCTATTTGAAACAACTTAAAGAGGTCATCTCATCACTGCTATTTTCATTAGCAAGAGGTAAATAACTTCTATTTGGTTTATGAGTATAAAAATGTTAAAATTCCTATTTTAAAAATGGATTTTCACCTAATCTGTGAATCTAAAAAGAAAAAACTGTTAAAAAAAAACAGAAGGGAAAAATAATGTGTAATGTTACTGTACTCTTAATTTGCTTTTATGTCTCCAGTTACTTTTATTTCAGAACACAACATTTTGGCTGGAAATATATCCAGTTAACAAATATTTTGGGAGCTTACCACATGTCAGACTCTCTTGCTAGAATTTATGGAGCTAAAAAGAAAAGTCTGTGTAGCACCAGACTTTATTTCCACACTGATTACTGAATTGTGAACATATTTTTATATATAATGAAACAATATATCAAATTCAGACATATCTTCAGAAAGTTCCATTAAGAGTGAGAATATTTGTTTATATTATGGCCTTCTGTTGGACTTGGCTTGCCTTCCTTTTGCTTTAAAGTAATTGCCTATAATCTGAGCTGTCTGTTTGTCAAAGAGATCTTGGTAAGGTTCAAGAATTATCTAGAATCTCGGTTTGTCACCTTATCCTAGGTTTTGGATTATGTAGGTAAATTGGATAGCTTAGACAAAATACAGCTTTCTGCTGCCCAGGACTGTCAACTCAACTAGCAGTATAATTATATCGTAATTATCATGTTCACATATGTCCCATATGAACAGAGAACCAGAATACAATCAATTCTTAACTTGGAGTGATGAGAGGTTTGGGAGCATAGATTAAGGGGTTTGTGGGTTAATGTTATCTTCCCTACCAAGGCTAGTACCTTCATAGCTACTGATAAGCTGTGATTTACACTAATTATCATCCATCTTTCTTCCTTTCTCTTCCTAGTACTCTTAAATGGGTAAACAGACATACATCACTCATTCATACACCCATCAAGATTAAAGGACCTGAACTAAACTTCAGCACTAAACTTTCACCTTCTCCCCCCGCCCCCGCCAAAAAAAACCTTTACCTTCCTAAGAAGGTAGAGCAGGCAGAACATTTTCATAATTCTGACCCTCAACTAGTAGAGGCTCCAGAATATGTTTAGAATGGACTTGGGGACAACAATTTTGTAAAAAAATTTGTGTTAAAACTACTTTTTTGTATGGAAAGTACAGTAATTTTACTTAAATTATGTTTTTAATTTGGGTGGCTTATAGGGTTAGTGCTGGCACACTTCATGGAAGGAAGTGCTAAAACCCTCCTAAGTCAGCCTCCTTTGTCTCCAGGTTTCATTGAGGGAGACAGAGAAGTTAAGGTATAGGCAAGCAGGAGCAATTAAGAGCTAACAAATTGTCAAAACTTCCAAGGGGAGGAAAAGTAAGTATATGAAATTTGTTCTATGAAAATCTCTACTTCATGGGACGCCTGGGTGGCTCAGTTGGTTAAGCGGCTGCCTTCGGCTTAGGTCATGATCCCAGCGTCCTGGGATCGAGTCCCACATCGGGCTCCTTGCTCGGCGGGGAGCCTGCCTCTGCCTCTGCCTCTGCCTCTGACTGCCACTCTGTCTGCCTGTGCTTGCTCATTCTCCCTCTCTCTCTCTGACAAATAAATAAATAAAAAATCTTAAAAAAAAAAAAAAGAAAATCTCTACTTCAGTTTACACATTTATAGAGTAAGTTTTTCACTTGCTTTTGAATGTAAAAAAATACTTAGAAAAATAATTTTCTTAAAATAAAATTTTATGGGGCGCCTGGGTGGCTCAGTGGGTTAAGCCGCTGCCTTCAGCTCAGGTCATGATCTCAGGGTCCTGGGATCGAGTCCCGCATCGGGCTCTCTGCTCAGCAGGGAGCCTGCTTCCTCCTCTCTCTCTGCCTGCCTCTCTGTCTACTTGTGATCTCTCTCTGTCAAATAAATAAAAATAAAATCTTTTAAAAAAAATAAATAAATAAAATTTTATTACATGATGATGAGCACTAGGTGTTATATTCAACTAATGGATCATTGAACACTACATCAAAAACTAATGATGTACTACTATATATTGGCTAATTGAATTTAAATCTAAAAAAGGAAAAATAAAATTTTATTATACAAAAATGCTCAATATTATTAATATATTAGGCTCTAACTCTTCTTTTTCAGTAGTTTGCTTACTGCTGAAGAATCAGCTAACAAAAACCACATGATGTGGCAGTTAGAAAGCTGCAGAAGCTCACTGAAACCGTTTCTGCTTACAGGTAAAGATTAATTGATTTGAATGCTAAACAAAAAGTAAAGGTGAGAAGATATAGTTAGTAGAAATGTATTGTCAGCTTTATTTTTTTTAGTATCATTACTGTCATTATTTAAAAAAGCACAGATCCAAAATTAGGATTTCAAAATTTTCATCTTAATTTTGGGTTGATGCGTATAGTGCAGATAATAATTTAAGTAGTTATGCTACTTCAGTTCCTCCATACATTATGATTTGTTATTATTAGGTTAAAAATAATGATGTGGAAAGCTCTGTGCCACAGTATCTAAGATGATAGTCATCATAAAATCTGATCAAATATATCTTCTAGTTTAGGTTCATTATAATAAAATAGAACCTCAAATTTAGTAAATCTTACTTTAATTCCTCAGAATGTTATCAAATGTGTTAATTTAGTAATTACTAAAATGTTCAAACAAAATAATGGTACTGTCTCCTACTATGTGTTAGAATAATTTTAACTTTATGATATTTCCACAGATTGAAATAAATCCCTTATGTGACTTCTATTGTTATAATATTCTGGACTTTTAGTATCTTGAAGACAAAATACTAGCTATATAACTCCAGGTTTCACTTTTTTTTTCCCAATGTGTGAAAATCTATTTCATAAGGAATTTTCAGTGTGGTTCTATTTATTGTGTTTTTCATCTCTTTTGCCCTATGAACTGTTTCTATTTTTGGTTTGTTATTGTTTTTTAAGTGCCAAGAACTGAAGAGCCCAACAGTCAATATTCAGTTATGGATTTGAGAAAGATATTTTCTATTGAGGAAGAAAGCCTTGTAGTTAATCTTGTGAGCACAGAGCGGTGGGAAAAAGGAGGACTGAATCTGAAAGAGGCAGAAATTTTGGAACATCCAAATATGTATTTGTGTTATGATAACCTATCATCTGATGATACTAAAATGGAGATATTTTTGCCAACAAAAGTGCCTCAGTTAGAATGTAAGTACGCAATAGTAAATATCCATTGTGTGATTTTTTCAGAATGAGAAAATGTTAGATGCTGGCTTTCCGCTAGGTGATTGAGAAAATAAAACTAAATTCCAGCATTCACTATTAGCCCTGGCTCTGCCAGAATTTATCATTTTGAGCTCCACTAAGCCCCATTCTTTTCCTTGAAAAAAATAAGGAAGTTTGACTTGCTCATCCTGAAGTCCTTTGTTGTCCTAAAATTGTATAGTCTATTCTTAAACTTCTGGCCATTTTCAATTAATGTGACTTTGTTTCTTTTTATATTGATTAATTGCTAGCACAGTGTTTATTTACATCAGACTAGACTCAAAGCAGGACTGTTATTTTTTGATCTGACAGGTAAACTCTGCGTGTTCAATAATATCTGGTAAACTCTCTTTAACAGTAGATAATCTTCCTTTGTTTCTAAAGAGTTCACTCAGTTAACATTTTTTAATTATATAATTTAAGGTGGCAGAAATGTCTTTTGAGTATCTTTTGAGTTATTTTGGTTGTTATATATGCCATTGTAATAAATGGAACATACTTAGTCTGAATTACACCTTTTTGAAGTATATATAGATTGTTTTAAAATCAGTTTGTGCAATAGCTTTAGATCTTTTTTTTTTTAAATTTATTTATTCATCAGAGAGAGAGGGAGAGAGAGCGAGCGAGCGTAGGCAGACAGAGTGGCAGGCAGAGGCAGAGGGAGAAGCAGGCTCCCTGCCGAGCAGGGAGCCCGATGTGGGACTCAATCCCAGGACGCGGGGATCATGACCTGAGCCTAAGGCAGCCACTCAACCAACTGAGCCACCCAGGTATCCCAATAGCTTTAGATCTTAAAGAAGTTGGGAAAGTTCACCTTTAGTTTATTATAGAGTAAATAAATATATTTAAAAATGCATTTTAGAAATCATTGTGTGTGTTGGGAGACTGCTCTAAGGAAATAGGAACTGGAGCAAGAATTGTTGTCACCAAGAGATGTTTCAAAGACAGAAGATGGAGGGCTTTGGTAGAAAGGAAAATAGACTGTGTCAAGGAAATGTACACCATTCGATCTATCCTAAGGCATAGGTGGGTACTCAGGGTAGAAGAAGAATTTTAAGAGAGATTAAGTTAGATTGCTAGACAAAGAAAAGGGAGAGGACGGTTTTATGGAGTCTTCAAATATCCAGAATAGGGGCGCCTGGGTGGCTCAGTGGGTTAAGCCTCTGCCTTCGGCTCAGGTCATGATCTCGGGATCCTGGGATCGAGCCCCACATCGGGCTCTCTGCTCAGCGGGGAGCCTGCTTCCTCCTCTCTCTCTGCCTGCCTCTCTGCCTACTTGTGATCTCTCTCTGTCGAATAAATAAATAAAATCTTTAAAAAAAATCTCTAAAAATTTTTTTTAATCCAGAATAATGTATTAAATTTGTAAGACTATATATAGTCTTTATTATGAAATGTAACTATTTTGAGGTTAAAGTAAAACATGTAATTCACCTTGGCATCCAACAGAATTTGATGATAGTTTAATTATGAAGTTTAAAAAGCAATAACTGAAAAAAAACAATAAAAATAAG
>PISX010023808.1:0-29178 GCA_004024625.1 Mellivora capensis
GTCGTTGCAAATGGCAAGATTTCATTTCTTTTGATGGCTGCATAGTATTCCATTGTGTATATATACCACATCTTCTTTATCCATTCATCTGTTGATGGACATCTAGGTTCTTTCCATAGTTTGGCTATCGTAGACATTGCTGCTATAAACATTCGGGTGCATGTGCTGTAAGGGAAACTTCTAATTAAATATTTAGACTTTTTGAGTCTCCAGAGTTGAATTATTCCTTACATTTGGGAAAGACAGGACTTCATAGAGAACAACCAAACGGTATTTCGGCAGTTAATCATTTGAAAACGTAACATAGACAACACAACTGGTAAAATTAATGGATAGCCAAAAAAATTTTTTTATAAATTGCCAACTAAGTACCCAATTTAACCATTCATCAGTGGTATGAGGTATTAAAAAATTATTTCCCCAAAGTAAATAAAGTACTGACTTCTTGAAAAGTCCAATAATTCTGTTATTTTAATTATCATTCTGATAATCACTTTACTTTAATATTTTACTATGGATTTGCTGGATATATAGACTGCTGTGACTTGCCTAGGAATAGAAACAGCAAAGGAAATAATAATTAGAAATTGTAATGTTATCATTTTCTAGTAACACAGGGAGGAGACTGTTAAGGGCTGATGTAAATTACAAATAAACAATTTTCTCTGTTGAAAAAAAAAAGAAGGGGCGCCTGGGTGGCTCAGTGGCTTAAGTCTCTGCCTTCGGCTCAGGTCATGATCTCAGGGTCCTGGGATCGAGCCCCGCATCAGGCTCTCTGCTCAGCGGGGAGCCTGCTTCCTCCCTCTCTCTCTGCCTGTCTCTCTGCCTACTTCTGATCTCTGTCAAAATAATAAATAAAATCTTAAAAAAAAATTAAAAAAAAAGAAGACTTTTCCCACTTCCCTTTTCCAAGAGCATTAACTTTATAGAACTTTGTAAGTTCCTTCTCTTTCTCCTTGAAATATGTGTAAATCTTTTTAAAAAGATTAAATGTACTAAATACACCTTTGCCAATTTTAGGACTCAGGAATGTTTTTCACAAGGACCTGGGAACCGGCTCTGAAATGCAAACATCAAGGAAAATAGTGCACCTCTCTCACAACTTCTGTGAGAAAGGAGCCTAATTTGGATTGAAGCCTCTCTCTAAGTTGCTACCTCTTGACATAAAGAGATGAGAAGTTTACTTTTTCTTAGGTTAAATTTTTTTTTCTTAAGATAAGGCCAAGAAACTAACACAGATTGTAACCCCAATCACCAAGTGAATTTAAAATGAACTATGTGTGATAAATGATGTTGTCAATACCCTTATTTGATGACTAGTTACTGTTTATCTTGAGAACATGAATGTAATAGGTTATATCTGCTTTGCTATATAAAAGGGTGAGATTTCTCTGTCTTTGTATTCCCTTAGTGTTGGTTTAATGTTTACTCAATAATAAAATTGTTTCTTTTTCTTCTAATTGTATGGAGAGATTGTTTAGGCTGGGAAAAGATTTCATTTTTAATTATATTTACCCAACATATGTTACCAAAATTTTACAGAGTTATTCTAGAAGAGCTGAAGTACAGACCAACCTCATTTATATATATATATATGTATATATATATATATATATATACATATATATATATATCTCCTTACAGAAATGGTAAGGTAAGTGAAAAAGTATCCACATGGATATCCAGTTACATTACATACAGTAACAAAAATATTCAACAACAAATAAAACTTTATATTAAAATCATTTTATTAAAATTATTTTCATACCATATTTTTCACACCATATTTTCAGTTGCCTTTAAAAGTTTGAGCTATTGATTTCCTCAGCCTTTCTTTATTCCATATTCTCTGATAGTAACACCCAGATAGAGGATGATCTGACTTCAAGTTTTTTTTGCACAGTTTCTTCAATGAAAAATATCTTAAAAATTAAGTAGGACCAATATTGTGATTAACAGATTTACATGTGATGGAAAAACTCTGTCTACAGAATTTTGCAAAATGTAATCATTAACCACATTTCAAATCTTTTTATCATTTCTGGACATAGATTCCTGAAAGGAAATCTGAATCATATCTTATCTCCCATTCTTCTGAGATGCTGAGCATTGTGAATATTAATGTCCACCAAACTAAACAGAGATGCTGGTTAGTAAGACCCCTTCTTCTACTTCTTTTGGGAAAGCTCTATTACCAATCTGATACTTCCTTACTTCAACCCTTTGCTTTTTTTTTCTTTTATCATTTTACCATAAGTAATGTACTCCATTTTAAGTTGACTTCGTGTTCATTTGTTTGAATATCCAGCACACCAACCAGACCCTGGTTAATTTGTTTGAGTCAGTCTTAATAATTGTATACTTCCTGTTACTTATCAGAATGCCAGGCACATAGTATATCCTTAATATTTGTCAAACAACTACAAAGAGAGGAAAAGCAGGGCATGAAGGAAAAAAGGAAGCAAAGGCAGGAGGATCTCTGGACAAAGATTTATGGTAGACTGGATTAAAATTAGAAATGAGGAGTATTCCGTGTCCTCAAGATTCTTCCTACACATTTTTCCTAAGTATGGGTAAATTATGAATTGTTCGAGTGGCAATCTCTACTTTAACTTCAAATTAAAACACAGACACAACATATATACTTCAGGACATAATTTGAATGAATTGATAATATTTCCATAAATAACTAGCATTTGCAAGATTGTTATATTAGAGACCCAAGAGATAAGGAGTATAAAGAGATAAGAGATAAAATGATGGCCTAGAAGTTTTCCTTAAAGAATGCCAGTTAACTAAGATATATTTTTATTTTTTAAAAGATTGTATTTACTTAGTTAGTTAGCTATTTAAAGAAGTCAAACTCTCTTCACAGATGACATGATACTTTATGTGGAAAACCCAAAAGACTCTACCCCCAAATTACCAGAACTCATACAGCAATTCAGTAATGCAGCAGGATACAAAATCAATGTACAGAAATCAGCTGCTTTCTTATACACTAACAATGAAACTGTAGAAAGAGAAATTAGAGAATTGATTCCATTTACAATAGCACCCAAAACCAGAAGATACCTTGGAATAAACCTAACCAAAGAGGTAAAGGGTCTATACTCTAGGAACTACAGAACACTCATGAACGAATCAAAGAAGACACAAAAAGATGGAAAAACATTCTATGCTCATGGTTTGGAAGAATAAACATTGTTAAAATGTCTATGCTGCCCAGAGTAATCTATACTTTCAATGCCATCCCGATCAAAATACCATTGACATTTTTCAAAGTACTGTAACAAACAATCCTAAAATTTGTATGGAACTAGAAAAGACCCCAATTGCTGAGGAAATGTTGAAAAATAAAAACAAAGTTGGGGGCATCACAATGCCTGATTTCAAGTTATATTACAAAGCTGTGATCACCAAGACAGCATGGTACTGGCACAAAAACAGACACATAGACCAATGGAACAGAATAGAAAGCCCAGATATGGACCCTCAACTCTATGGTCAAATAATCTTCAACAAAGCAGGAAAAAATATCCAATGGGGAAAAAGACAGTCTCTTTGATAAATGGTGCTGGGAAAATTGGACAGCTATATACAGAAGAATGAAACTCAACCATTCGCTTGCACCATACATAAAGATAAAGTCTAAGTGGATGAAAGACCTCTATGTGAGACTGGAATCCATCAAAATCCTAGAGGAGAGCACAGGCAGTAACCTCTTTGACATCAGCCACAGAAACTCTTTCAAGAGATGTCTCCAAAGGCAAGGGAAACAAAAAGGAAAATGAACTTTGGGACTTCATCAAGATAAGCTTCTGCACAGGAAAGGAAACCATCAACAAAACGAGGCAACCCACAGAATGGGAGAAGATATTGGCAAATGACACTACAAAGAAAGGGCTGGCATACAAGATTTATAAAGTACTTATTTTTTTATCTGGGAGACAAAATAAGATACAGAGCAGGAGTAGAGGGGAGGGGCAAAGAGAGAGAGGGAGAAGTGGACTTCCCACTGAGCAGGGAACCTGATGCAGGGCTCCATTCCAGGACCCTGGGATCATGATCTGAGCTGAAGGAAGATGCTTAACTGACTGAGCCACCCAGCTGCCCCTAAGATACACCATTTTTAAAAACCCATGCTTCACCTCCAAGGTATCTGGTGTTTGGATTGACTCAAGCAGACTTTTGGGAAATTTTTTTTTTAAATCAAATTTGCCATTCTTGTAAGTTCTTATAAATATTAATACAGATAATTTGTGTGCTATTTTGTCAAGACTATCAGATTAAACTCCTTTTTGAGATATTTCTTCAATTTTTAAATAATTACATTAAATAAAAGGAAAAGTCTGATCATTAAATTGATATGAGGAATCAATTAAAATGCATGAACTATAACTACTTTAGACAAATGGTTCTGTTGCTTAACTAATAGGCAACAGAATGCAACAACTGATAAATTGGCATCAGATAAAATGAAAAACTATTTGTTGGCTGATTTGAAGTTTCATTCAATTTTTCATCTTTGTGAATCCTACTTTTTATGTTGTTATCATTAATGAACAGGATTTATTATATGATTTTAAGATGTATATATAATACATAATAAAATAGTCCCAAATCTTGCTTATCTTCTGTTCCTGACTATTCTATTTCTCTATATTATTTTATTATGCCAAAAAATTAATATATACTCATTTCAAAAATTAATGGATAAATAAAATACAAGAAAAATTCCTTGTCCTCAAGGAATTCATACATTAGTTCATGTGACACATAAGTATTTAACACTATCTGAGAAGTAATATAGTCTTACAGTTAAAAGCTTGAAATCTAGACTCCGAAAACCAGGTTCAAAATTGTTTTGGTGGTGATACCATGGTGGGCGGGATCACCTTCCCACCCCAAACTGGTTCAGATGTCAAGATGAGTAATGCCACAGTTATACATACACCAAAGAGGTATGATATTTTATAACTCACATTTTGCAGCTTTCTTATCCAAGTCTGTCTCAAATGTTTTAAGCTGGAGGGGTCCGTGGCTTCGGTTATTTTTGCAATCAGGGTATGAAGGTAGGGTGAGGATTTTAATGTATGGGCAGAGAAGTGTGCTTGAATCTACCACTATTGCCAAAAGGCAGAGCACCTGAATTGTCTTACTGAGTTGTCCAGATGTGGAGCAAGAGGGTTCAAGAGAAGGTTGGCATCTGAATGATGTCAGTTAATCAAGCACCAAAATGGAGTCAGACTCTTAATTAGGGAAAAAACCTAACTCCATCACTTCCTAGCTTGGGTAAATACTTTACTCACTGTATAATCAGAATACTATCAAATTCTTCGTCATAGATCTGATTCATTTACTTTATAGATAAGATGGGCATAATACAGGTCATTATCACATAGAGTTATTGTGGAGATTAAAGAGACATATGTTATTATATTCCTTGGAAACATTTTTTGGCACAGAGACTGATCTCAGAACTGGTTGTTCTTACGGAATCATTATGTGATAGACCCTTGTGTAAAGCAGAGTATGTGGCCATCAAGAGTTCACACTGTCAATGGGAAGAGCTAAAAAAATCACCCTATTAGGTTTATAAATTAGAGAAAAGAGATAGTTTAGATTTAGAAAAAGGAGCTTAATTCTAACTTTGGAGCAGTTAAAATTTGAGGTTTACTTTGAAAGTCGAGTAGTGGTTTTACATGAAAGAAGTAGAGAAAAATAATTTTCAAACAGAAGAATAACATAAAGAGAAACACTGAGGTACAGGAAGTGTAAAGCACGGAATGGAATGATAATTAGAGTTTAGGCTTTGTGGGGAGGACTGGATATCCCCAAGACAACCAGTGACCTGTGAAAGGATTATATTAAATTGCCAACTGCATTACAAATAAAAATCATAGGAGATTTAAAAAACAGAAATGAATGACAATAGAAACACCTGAAGAATCATTCATAGAGGTGATACAATTTAATATCTAAGTTTGTGGAGTTTTTCTGAATCAAGAAAGGCAGTTAATATATTCCCTGTACTAGTAAACACAAAGAGACTATAACTCTGGGGCTGGAAAAGACTTACTTGGGCGGGTCAGAAAGTAAATGCTCAGAGATTGTGATGAATAAATTGGTAAAAACTATGGTATCGTATTTCCAACATTCAAGTGTATTCATAAAAACATGGGAAGACTTTAGGACAATGGCACATAAAAATCAATAGATTTTTGGGACCCCTGGGTGGCTCAGTGGGTTAAAGCCTCTGCCTTCTGCTCGGGTAATGATTCCAGGATCCTGGGAAGGAGCCCCACATCGGGCTCTCTGCTTTCTGCTCAGCAGGAAGCCTGCTTCCTCCTCTCTCTTTCTGCCTATTTGTGATCTCTATCTGTCAAATAAATAAATAAAATCTTTAAAAAATCAATAAATTTTTAAGATATGGAAATATTCTGCCTGTGAAAGCAGTAAGAAAGTAACTGCCCATAGACAGAAAATGTACTGCCCTCTCTGTTTTACTAACAGTTTTTTTTTTTTTTTCTGCTCAGTTTACAGTAGTGAACAAGAGAGATGAGCCCATGGCGCCCAAAAAACCAATACTCTAACAATGAAGACAAACGGTTAATGAACAAAGAAAGGACAATTTCAGTAGTAAATGTTATGAAGTAAACAAAACAGAATGAATGATAGAAAGTGAGTTGGGGTATGTAGGCATTTTTGAAAAGCTCTGCTAGAGGTTCTAGAAGGTTGATCTGAAACTTCAATGACAAGACAAAGTCTGTGCAAAGATCTAGGGAAGAATATTCAAATATAACGCGATTCTAGGGTGAAATGGGTATGAAGTGATGAGAGCTTCAATTATGGTGTGAGAAACAGGAATAAAATCAGAAAGTGTAAATAGAAAAGGCCCTTAGAAGAGAAACAAATTGGACTGGGTAAATGAATAACTGGATATAGGGGATGAAAGAGAAAGAATGTGCAAATAAAATATCAAGAAGAGAAAGCAGAAAAAAACTAATAATAATTGAGGGTCTGTATACTTTAATGTGCATTTAAAAAAAAATATTAAAAAAATAAGCTTTATAGTAACCATTCAAGCTACATAGTGGAAATCATTTGAGAAATCATTGAGAAAGAAGTCATATGAGAAAACTGTGGTTGTGAACTGTTAACAGGCTTTCTTAAAGTCACACTTCATCAGAATTTGAAACCGATCTCCTAACTTAAAAGCCCATGGTGTTGGCTTTTTACCTTGCTTTCTTCACAGGTTTAAGTGATACCTGGTGGCACCACTGTCACAGAGAGGATATTTAGGAAAGAAAATTTATATACTTAGAAAATAGGTTTTATTTTAGATATCTACATGAAATTATTTACCAGGCCGTTGGAGCTGAATAACAAATAAGAGGCCCAAGGCTATACTATTTTGAATACATTCTATAGAGGAGAAAGTTGGAAATTTAAAAAAAGAAATTCTTTGGCATTGTTTTCCCTCATCAGTTTATGGGCTTAAACAATTTTGATTTGATAAAAGCATTATAATTTCTTTAAATTCACTTACCTTTTGATTACAACCACGAATATTTCAATATTTTCTGAATGAATGGCATATTACTAGAGAAACCTCAATGCCAAATTTTCTGAGGAAAACTAATATTTGCCTTATTTGAATGCAAACACTTAGAAAATCTCTACCACGGTAATTCATTTCAAAGCAAAAATCTAATTCGTTGTAAAACTTTGGTGTTATTTTATACTAGTTCTAGAAACTGAAAACCGTATTAATCTTTAAATGATCAGAATAAAAATATTTGCAAAAACACAGCAATTTAAATAAGTTTGAGTAATTCATGAGGAGAATGATATAATGAGGAAGAATTTCTGCCCTTTTGATACATTTAGACTTATTCAGAATCCTTTAAGTGGAAGAAAAAATAATAGAGGGCTGCAGGACTCTTCTAAGGTGATGCAATAGAAAGCACTAGGAATTTGTCTCCCCACCCAAACAACAACTGTACTGGCATAATCTATTGATGCAATTATTTTGGAGCTCTGGAATCTATGAAGCCTTGCAGCCTCCAAGAAAAGGTTTGGAAGGTAAAGTGGATTAATTTCAGTTAATTTCAGCAGTTGCTACCCATCCCCCATCATTCACCCTCCCCTTTACCCACCCCCCCCGCTAGGGATCCAGACATATATCCCTGGAGGAGTTTATACATAGACTGCAGCAGCCAAGGTAGGCAGTAAGGAGGTTATTCTCCGATTATTAAGATCATATAATACAGACTATTTTTATTTCCCTAAAAATCCTCTGTGAAGAAATATAATTTTAAGGATGAGTTTTCTGAACTGGTCTGGGGTGTCTGGAACTAGCTCCCTAATCTGATTAAAGATGTTAATGGCTATTTCCAGTACTAAAGAGAGCACTGACAGTCCATGGCATGAACGTGCAAAAGAGACAGGCAAAATGTCTTCACTGATTCCTCCTAATGATCTACTTATTTATAACAAGCCAAATTCTGGATGAGTATATATATGTTTTGTGAATATTTTTAGAAAACAAACCAATATAATGAGGTTGGTGGCTGCTCCTACCAATAGACAAAGTGGTGAAAAAAAGAGGAAAAAAAAAAAAAGAAAAAAGGAAAAACAAAAAGGATGAATTTAGGGATTCAAATTCCCACCTTTAGGGCTTTATAAATGACCTCAAGTTATCTATGTGTGTCCTGAAGGATACCATATGTTTTGTAGCAGCTGACCAAAGATTTCTGAAAATCAAACATGGAATCCTGTCCTATGACTGGCTTACTTAAAATGCTTGACTCTGAGCTTTCTAGGAAGTTTCTATTGTTAAAGTGAAAGCACTGATTGGGAAAGAATGGGATACAGTACAGTGGGATGGGACCATGTGAGAAGACCCTGATAAAATGGCCTCCCTGAAGTAGTTGCCCTATAAGACAATGTACTGAGTCTTCTTACGACCAAACTTTACCACCCCTCTTCACTTCTAAACTTATAACTAATGAGTGAATGCACTATACTCCAAAAGAACTACTTGGGTTTGTTTGCTTGCTTTTTTCCTTTCTTTCTTTTTATTTTAATTCCAATGTAGTTAACATAAAGTGTTTTATTAGTTTCAGGTGTACAATATAGTGATTTCAACTATTCCATAATACTACTCAGTGCTCATCATGATAAGCTTACTTTTAATTCCCTTCACATATTCCATCCATTTCCCTTACCCACTCCTCTCTGGTAACCATCAGTTTATTCTCTGTAGTTAAGAGTCTGTTTTTTGGTTTCTCTCTTTTCCCCCTTTGTTCGTTTGTTTCTTAAATTCTACATATGAGTGAAGTCATATTTTGTCTTTCTCTGACTGACTTCACTTAGCCTTATACTCTCTAGATCCAACCATGTTGCCACAAGTGGCAAAATTTCATTCTTTTTTATGGCTAATACTCCATTGTGTGTGTGTGTGTGTGTGTGTATGTGCAAGTATATGTGTGATTATGTAACACCTTCTTTATCCATGCATCCATTGATGGACATTTGGGCTGCTTCCATAATTTGGCTACTGTACATAATGCTGCAATAAATGTGAGTTTTCTAATTTATATAAACAGAAATCTGGGGTACATGTAGGAATGGATACTAAGGGGGCGATGGTTGTGAAAGGAACAGAAAGTTGGATAAGGCTGAACCTATTGAGATGGGTTCACTGGTGCAAATCAGAGAGTTAAAAAGAGTAAGAACTGGTTGTTTGGTCACCTGCAACATGGACTGACAGGTGGTCCATGGTTAGTGAATTAAAAATGCCTCACCAGTCTTTGTTTAATGCACAGGAAGGATTCAAAGGCTTAGAAGGGATTGGAAAGTTAAAGTGGATTTTTTCATTTAATACCTACTGAGAGGGTCCAGAAGACATACCTTTCACTATCACTATGAGAAATAAATTTTCGAGGGGAGCCCTACGGTCCTTGAAAATGTCCATGATCATATTTCACTATAGGCCACATCTTAAGGTGGGAACTGTAGTCACTAAACTGGGAACCTAAATGCAACAGGAGTAACTGGATTCTGGGGAGCAGGGGTCAAGTGGTGGCATTCAACCATCAAAGGCAAGGTGGACATGGTTACTGTGATGGCCAGAAGAGCCACAATGGCAATGAGACTGTCTCTCAGAGGCCTATGGCACTGGTCAGTTTATCATAACATTCCTACGAGTGATATAGATAGGAAACCTATCTATTTTTAATTAATTTATATAAGCAGAAAAATTCTAGATTAAATGTAAAAAAGGCTAACCTAAATTACAAAAAAGGAGTCAAAGACTCTCAATTTCCAGACTCGAGAAAGGATCTTAGTGCACTACCAAAGATGTATACTGTTAATCTTTGACCTAGCCGTCCCCAAAGGGACCTATATAGTCTTTTACCAGGGCAACTGTGCATTTGGGTAAAAGGAAATAAGCAGAACTTTTCGGGTCTATTGATCACCATCTCTGAATGGACACCAATTCTGGGAGACTCAAAATATCACTGCCTCTACCTAGGAAAATAGTAAACAAAATGCAAATGCCTAATTCCTGGAGGGATTTGAGAGGCTAATGCTACCAAGGAACTAAAGTATGCAGGAGTGATGATCTCTACCACATCTTCACTTAATTGCCTTTTGTCCTGTGCAGAGAATAGATGGACCTTGGAAAATGACAGTGGATTCTTATAAACTTACCTGGTAGTGATTCCAGTTAAAGGTGCTCAGTCAGATGTGGCTTCATAACACCTCCCTAGTACCAGATACGTAATCATTGATCTGGCCTCTGTTGTTTCCTTAATACATCTTAAAAGAGAACAACAGAAGCAGTTCCTGTTAACTGGCAAAGCCAGCAGTATACCTTTGCTGTTCTACCTCAGGGGTATATCAAATCTCCAGCCCTAGGTCATAATTTAGTTTGCAGGGATTGTGATCACCTTTCTCTTCCGCAAAACATTACACTGGTCAATTATTTTGATAACATCACACTTTGATAACATCATACTTAGAGGACCTAGACAGCAAAAGATAGCAAATACTCTAGACTTACTGGTAAGACATTTGCATGGCAGAGGGTGGAAAATAAATCTGACAAAAATTTAGAAGCCTTACACCTCAGTGAAATTTCTAAGAGTCCAGCATGTCAAGTGTGGAGTGTACCCCAATACCCCTTCTAGGTTATAGGTTAAGTTACTGCATCTGTCTCCTCCAAAAATCAAGATGGAGGCATAATGCCTAGTGCACTTCACTAGATTTTGGAGGCAACATATCTTTTACTTCATTGTGCCACTCCAGTCCATTTGCCAAAAAAACTGAGAAGCTGCTTCTTTGGTATGATGCCCTGAACAGAATCCTCTGCAACAAGTCTAGAGGGCAGTGCAAGCTGCTCTGCCACTTCAGTCATATAATCCAGCAGATCCAACAGTGATTACAGTGGCAGTCACAAAGATATTACTCAAAGTAATAAATGAGTTAAATAAAGTTTTAGGATATAAGACTATAAAGCCCACTATATTTTTATATATTAGACAAACACACCAATTAAAAATACAAAAAAAATACACTTTAGAAAAAAATGAAAATTAAAACCATAAAGAACAACCATGTCACACTCACTGGATGGTTTATAATAAAAATGACAATCTTAAATTTTGGCAAGGAAACTTCATACCTTGTGGGAGGGACCATAAGATGTAACATCTAGTGTGAAAAGCAATTTAGTTTCCTCACACCAGTCAAAAAGAACAGACCTTTGAATATTTTGGAATTTACTTAGTTTATATTCTAAGGAAACCCTCATATAAAAATAAATTACCTCAGAAGTTCCTCAGAGTGACCACAGTAATTCTAAATTATATTTGGAGAAATTATGCTATATAGAGAGACAATTCAATGAATGACATGGTAGTTTAAATAGCTTGGCATGGAGGGCATGAAGTTCTGTTTAAACTGAGAAAAACACTTAAGTCTGGCAAAGGTCAGTCTAAACACTTCTTATGCAATTTGTTTCTTGGGCATCCAATCCCAACCTCACAGTCAAGGACTCTTAGCATATAGAAGGTTTGGAGAGGAGTTTCTCACAGAACAAGAGTCTTAGAGACAAAGCAAGGCAACCTGAGAAAAATTATCATCAGTTTTTGTAAGTGATCTGAGGCAGCATCTACTCAAAAGTTGCTGTTTTGAAGAGCTACCTTCTGAAGTCTTCAGACCCAAGAGCCAGCTGAAGGAACATATTTATCAAGGCGTATGTCAGCCTTTTCCCTGTGAATGTCTTATAGACCTAACACTGCAAAACTGAGGAAGACTGTCAAATGGTAGTGTTGACAACGATAAGATCATTCTCCACCAAGGATGAAAGTTTTTCAAGTGAGCTCAGATGACCAAAGGATTCTCACTTCTTTAGGTACAATAAATAAAGTCTCAAATTTCATCTAAGTTCAATGAAAATAGAATTCTAAACAGATTGAGAAACTTAGCCATTTTTGTAGTGGAACATATCCCTGAGTGAGTCCCAAGCTGCTTCACTGGAGAACACTGTTTTTGAGTAGAGTCTTGGGTTGCCAAACCAAGGAACCCTCAAATGAATCTTGTAACCTCCAAATTATTGAACTTCTCAAAGCATGCCCAAAAACCTGTTATCAAGGCTAAATGTATTAGCATTATAGAAGTAAGGAAGAATGCCACTGGGATGACTTCTAATATGTCAATCTGGCCTAAGCTGAACTGCAGTCCCCAGAATTCTCTTTCTAGTATGCTTCTGATTGAGGTGGTACACGTGATATTCTCTTTAAAAAGGTGGAGGACGGAAGGAAAGCAGCAGTACTTTTATAACAAGACACAATGTCTCTCATTATTCAAATAAATATTACCAGGTACAGCTGTGAAGTGATTTGGTAGATGGGACCGAAGTATCTAATCAGTTGGTTTTAAGTGAATCAAAATGGTCTGACTTAATCAATTAGAAGATCTCAAAAAGAGAACAGAGACCCTTCCTAAGACAACAACCTTATGGACCTATGGACACCAAGCCTGTGTGTTTGAGGCTCGACTCTGCTCATGATCTTCCCTTTCCTTCCTGACTCACCTCATGGATTTTAGGTTTGCTTAGCCAGTACCCAAAATTACATAAGCCAGCTCCATAAAATAAATATGTACCCCCGCCACACACACACACACACACAGCCTACCAGGAGTTTCTTTCCCCCCACCAATTCTGGAAAGAATGTATTGCTTATAATACATGTAATAAATACATATTCCTTACAACTAATGCATATTTATTTTATATATATGTGTGTGTATGTATATTTGTATGTACAAGCATGTACATATGCACATACTCATGTGTATGTATCTTATAATGTGTTTCTCCAGCTGAACACTGACCAATACAGCCATCTAACCAGTCTTTGCTATATTTCAGAAAGCAGAAGTTAGAACAAATGATATATAGTATTACTCTGAGGTCTGTCTGAGCTTAAGTGGTTTAGCGTTCTAAGCAGAGAAATTAATCTGATCTAGTAAATATTTAAAATATCAATTTCAGATTGGTAGACAGAGCAAAGGAATATTCTTGAGTCAAGTCATGATAAGCAAGCAGTTGTTTAAATGAGTTTTTGCTTTGTAATAAACACTATGTAATTTACACAATTTCATCAGTTCAATATTAGATAATTATTCAAATAATATAAAAACAGTACATATTTTTGTTTTATTTTCCACATGTATCCCTTTGTGCAATATGATTCTACTACTAACATAAAAGTTACGAGATATCTTTGAATATTTCATTTCAAATTCTGAAAAAAAAATCATGCAACTCAGGTACTCTAAACACATTACTTACACTGGAAAAATCATCAGCATTCTTAGAAAAAATTATGTGATTCCTTGCTGCCGGGTAGGAGATGGCAATTTAAGAATTTTCTCTCTGTGACTGGTCAATCCATTATGTGTATTGTTTATGCATTGCTCCAGGCCACCCAGGAAGATCTGTAATTGATTGCGATTGATCTATCATTGAGCAGCTCAGGCTGCCACTGATGGTTCTGCTTTCAATACTCTCTTCTGATGTCCATTTTATATATTTTGTGGGTAAATATGTTTACAGCTCATATTTACTAATTTTCTTAGTTTATCTAAGTATTTATTTTTTGAAGTATCCACTCATATGTTTAATGAAGCTCAGATTTGCTGAGGTTCTAAAAAAGCAAATGCCTTCCAGAATTAGTGGGGGAAAAGAGATTCCTGGTGGGATGTGTGTGTGTGTGTGTGTGTGTACTCGGGGTGGGGGTTGTTATATGTCACTTTTTCTCCCTCAAAGGGTTTGAGTTCTTTCATTTTGGTGTAATAAAAAGAATTTTTCATTTGGAATCAGAAGTTCTGAATTTGAGGTCTTGTAAGTATTAATTTATCAGTATCAAAAATCAATAGTATTTCAGGAGTATTTCAATCTTAATTTTCTTCTTTACAAAGTCTGAATAAGAATTATTTTATCTACCAATCAGGACTATACTGATTATATACATATAAGATACCATATATGAAGATAACTGTTCTTAAAATACTATGAAAATATAGTCATATTTCATACTGCAATATTCTTTTTTTAAAGATTTTATTTATTTATTTGCCAGAGAAAGAATGAGAAAGAGAGTGTGTACAAGCAGGGGGAGCATCAGGAAGGGAGAAGCAGACTCCCTGCTGAGCAAGCAGCCTGAAATGAGACTGGATCCCAAGATCCTGGGATCATGGCTTGAGCGAAGGCAGATTTGTAACTGACTGAGCCACCCAGGCATAGTGCAATATTCTCATCTAGTATTTTTCTCTATAAACTGTTCTTATTCAACTTATAATTTTCAAATATTCTATTCTCAATATAACTCATTGAAGAAAGTACAGTTATTATTCTGGTATCACAGATAAAGGAAATGAGATTTTTCCAAGGTCATATACACAGTAAGTTATACTCTTTAAAATTTTTAAGGATGGATGACTATTGTTCACTAAAAACACAGGTTCCTTGGTCAGGTAATATATACTGAATTGTTTATTACATCATAAAGCGGTGTGTAAAATATATATTTCACTTTTGCTTGCTGTCTTTACCAAGTAAACTTAGAGGTAAAATGAACTAGAAAACATGCTACTGGCCATATACTTAGAATCCCTGCTTATAATTCTTAAAGTTATTTCTAACAGATGATCAGAAATTTCTAAAAAAGGCTAGAGTTATTAATAGTCCTCAATATCTGCAGCAATTGTTACCTTGACAGAAATAATGTGAAATGCAGAACTTTTAGTTTGGAGTCTCTTAGATAATCTAGAGGTAATAGGGTTTGTGTAAAAACAAAACAAAACAAAACAAAATCACTTCTACAAATGTCAAAAACATACACAATTCAACTAGTGTTGTAAACCCCAAATCACTATCTCCATTCTTGATTCAACATAAAGCAAAATAAATCAGACACGTTTTTAAAGCATGGAATCTGTGGGAAAGGCTTAGAAGATCATTTTTAATTACATGTCTTAAAATGAAATGATGTGAGGAAGTACAGAAACCTCATTTATCAATTTTAATACTATGAATGACATACTCAGTCTTAATAATGATGCAAATTAAACATTACTGGAGGATATGTTTGTCTATTAAGGCTCAAAAATTAAAGATCAAAGAAGATACAACTGGATAGTAGAATGACTCAAAATCTCATATATCTTGTTAGTTAACATTTAGAAATATAAGATTACCAAACTACCAAGTAATATTATATGTAATGTGATGCAAAGTGCTCTTGAGCTTCATCAAAAAAAATGATAAAAAATAATTGGACGGGGCGCCTGGGTGGCTTAGTGGGTTAAAGCCTCCGCCTTCGGCTCAGGTCAGGATCCCAGGGTCCTGGGATTGAGCCCCACATCAGGCTCTCTGCTCTGCGGAGAACCTGCTTCCTCCTCTCCCTCCCTGCCTGCCTCTCTTGCCTACTTGTAATCTCTTTCTGTCAAATAAATAAATAAAATCTTTAAAAAAATAATTGGACATTTTTGAACTTTACAAATAGTGATTATTATTTCCAGTAGAAATCTGAATCCTTAGTCAACATAACACATTTGAGAATCTGAAACAGAATCATATTTAGGTTGCTAAAAGTTTCTAATCTTCTCTCTAGCTTCTAGAAATCCATGTTTTAGAGTAAGAATGGCAAAACACACAATCCAGATGAGCTACTGGGATAACACATCTGTTGGAGGAGACTGCTTGTCAATATTTTCCACATAATCACAGATAGATCAATGTGTTATCACAATTAGTTATTCAGTGTTCCATGGGAATACTATTTTCTCTAAATGGAACCAATTCTTTTCTATTCCATTTTTCATATATGTAACAGCAAAGTTATGTATTTTGAAAAGATTGCCTTTATGGAGACAAATAAGCTCTTTTAAGCTTTTGAGAGCTCGTATAAATGTCTGCCTGCAGCTGTAGGGATAGAGTACAATTCATGTCTTTCTGAGCATATTTCAAAAGTAGAATTCTAAAGCATAAACAAAGTACCTTATAAAGAACCAAGTGTGTGAAATTACTAGAGGAAATTCATCTCATTTTTAAACTTCATTAAGTACTTTGTGATAATGACTGAATCAGCCTCCAGAAGGACTCTAAAAGCAAGTGTCATCATACTCTGCCTTCAGTCACGACCTAGTGAAAGTACCAAAATTTTCAAAGTCTCAGATTTCCTACTTATCAAATTGGTGATATGGGATCTATAAAATACAATTCTCAAAAAAAAAATACAATTCTCAAGTTTAAAAACATGGCCCTCACACAAATATAAAACAATGTTCTATTCAAAATATTAATCAATTAGGGAGCCAGTACAATAGTAAAGTTGGTTCAAAAAATAATTTGAGAACTGGAAATTCTTATAATCACCCAAAGGAATGCTAAATTCAATATGTTAATAGATATAAAACTGGTTAATATCCTACAGAGCATTAAAAATATAACACTGAAATTATCTTTTCTACTAGACAGAAATCCACAAGTTAACACATAACACCATAATATCTGGGTACTAATGACATAATAAGTAACAAAGATCAACACAAGTGCATTTTCCTCCATAATTAATAATGGTATAGTAACCCTGTTGAGTAATGGTCCATTATGACAATGGAAGGAAATCAGCATCTTTTTGCTTTATTCACAAATATTACACACACAAGCACATACCTAATTTCCCACCCTAATAGTTCACATAGTGGGTACTGTACGGTGATTATAGAAAACAATTTTCATGAACACATACAGAGCATCCCCATGAGAAAATCCAAATAAAATTGTATGGCTATTTTAAGAAGACACGAAAGTCACTATAGGTTATATAAATATAAAAATGACCTTATTTAAACTGACTGTCTAGCAAACTACAATAAACACTGAAAAAGTTTAAATTAATATGACAGAAAAAATTTGCCGAGTATGTATTTCAAAAAATGTAAACAGGATAAATTAAAATATTATCATTTCACTATCATTAAAATATTAATAACACTGTGTATGTTTAGTTTCTTCACATTGATGATAAAGCTTAGGATGAAACTTTTGCTGTCATTTCACTCTGTGCTGCAGTAGTGCTTGAAGACCAGGTACAGTAACATAAAATGTTACTCTTGATCTATGGATTCCCATAAAATCAGTTTGGCACCCTTACATTTTAGAGTACCAGATTACTTTAGAATAACTACCAAATTATGGGGCACCTGGGCAGCTCAATTCACAATCCTAGGGTTCTGGAATTGTCCTTGGGCTCCCTTGTCCAGTCCTTGTCCTTGGGCTCCCTGCTAAGCAGGGAGCGCTCTTTTCTGTCTCCTTCCCCTTTGTGCTCTCTCTCTGCTCTTTTTTTTTTTTTAAGATTTTATTTATTTATTTATTTATTTATTTATGAGAGAGAGAGAAAACGAGAGTACAAGTGGGGGGTGGGGCCGGAGGCAGTGGGGACCTGGCAGGCAGAGGGAGAAGCAGGCTCCTTGCTGAGCAGGGATCCTAATCTAGGACTGGGATCATGACCTGAGCCAAAGGCAGATGCATAACCAACTGAGCTACCCAGTTATCCCTCTTTGTCTCTTTCTCTCAAATAGTGTTTAAAAAAAAAAAAGAATAATTTCCAAATTATATATTAGATTGACTATATTTCTACCAATACATAAATGCACCAAACACAAATGCTTGCTAACGATTATGACTGCAACATAATTTCCAACATAATTATTTATGGTTAATTAATCATTTTAATGAAAGAGATATGATCAGTTAATATTTTTACATGTTCCTTAATTTAACAGGCTGCATATTTTTCAATTTCAGTTAATTGGCCAATTTTCGGATATTTTTCAATTTTTCTTAAAAATTCCAAAATGAACATCACAAGGTAAGTTTAAGTTTGGAAAACAATAAACCATTTTTTTGTACACTAGGATTTGAGCATCATTATTAAAAAAGTGGGATAAATAGATCATTATTTGTAGATAATTCTGTTTATTTGACCTGTGACACTTATAATCTATCAATACCTACTGTAGCTATCAATTTATCTCATAATGTTTCACAGGTTTATAGAACTGTCAAATACATGATATGAAATTCCCTTTCATATATGATGGTATTTTATCTTGCTAGTAGATTTAAATCAACATAGTCAATAATATATAATAATATATAATATAATAATATATAATAACATTGTTTGGGCCAAATAGTGACTACACTTATTGAGCACTGAGTAACGTATAGAATTGCTGAATCATTATGCTGTACACTTGAAAGTAATATAGCACTATATGCTAATTACACTTTGATTAAAAAATTAAAAATTTATTTTAGGGAAGAATTGGGTAAAATTAAGATTTCTTATCACTTTGCCATACTAAAACTGTATTTAGCCTGTGTTATATTGCATTACTCAGCTAAAAAGATAATTTTAGCCACATACCTATCTCTTACATATAAAAACTTAGAACTGGTTACAGTCACTTTTACACAAAATACCAAAGTCTGTTTTACTACCTTTTTCCCTCTTACAATAGTATAATATTTGAGGTAAAAAAGAATGCCACTATTTTACTTAATTTGTCCTACACCAGCAAAAAAATGAAATAAATGCTTGCAAATGCAAAAATAAAAAAAAACTTCCATAGAATTATATACAATTGTTAAACAAAAACATTATTAACTGATTATAAGTTTTGACAAACTGCATATGTTCAACGTTATTCTATAACTTGCTAACATTAAGATCATTTTATAGCTACCAGGTCATGATCCACTCTTCTAGCACATTTACACTTTGTTTAAAAGAAACACTATTTCCTGACTTTTTTTAATATTGAGGGATATAAAACCAAATGAGCTATATAAATTATTTTGTCTACTTTTTTCTTTGCCAAAATAATACTTTAGCTCATCCATATTTTTCAAATTATTTTCCAGTGTGAACTCAATTTTTTGTCAAATGTTATTTGTGAATTTTTTCTTCAAATGGTTACTTAACACATGTAACAACCCAATTCTGTGCTTTTAAAATTGACTTAGACTCATTATTCCATTCTGTTTAATATTTCTGCTTGAACATATATATATTTTCAAAGTAGGCTGTCACAGATGGTACACTTTTTATGAACACTGTATTATTCTAAAGTTATCTTTGCATGTCTCATTACATTTCTTGTTATTATTGCCTTAGTAGCCAATATATATGTAGGCTCATAAAAATTAGGCATTATGAGCCAGAAGGATATGCTGCTTTTAAAAATGAACTCTGAACACAATTCACTTTTCTTCTTTTAGCTTCATATAAACCTTTTTAATGGTTAAGTAACCTTTACTCCTGAATTTCAATGATACATGAATGAAAAAACATCTGTTTTCACAAAGAGTAGGCTTAATTTTATATATTTAAGCTCAGTTTGCTATTTCACAATACTACCAGAACCAGAATAAACACTGCATTTTAAAACTTTATGGAACTAATTTATAGTGTAGGGCAGGCACAAACTTGATCTCATGGCAGCAAAATTTTATGTTTCCATTTCAGCAATACTGCCTAACACAATAATATCAGGCCAGGAAATCTTAAATATAAGTTAAGCTAACATGATCCATTGCCTTATAAAGCTAGAGCACCCTGTGGAGTCATGCTGAATATGCCAAGTGATTTTTCAAAATTTAATCATCCTAAATGTCAGATAAAGGTGCTTTTGCTGTCATTCTTTAAAACTGGGGCAAAAATCCCAAGCGTGCCTGCAAGTTTTAAAGAAACCCTCTATTTAATACTTATATTAAATAAACAGCGTCCTTTCCAATCACCATTCATTTTGCTAGTCACAGTAAATAAAAACATATTATAATGCTATAAAGCAAATTCAAGACAAATACTTATTTTTTTAAAGTAAAAATACAGGCATCTCCCTAGCAAGACACAAATTTCTTATAACCACCAGTAAATTTGAATTTATTCTTTGGTCACTTCTGGCTCTACTAGCAGAAGTTCGGCAGCTTTATAAATAACTTATTATGAACATAGACTTAAATGTCCTCCACAAAAATATCTGCAAGTGGAATCAAGCAACGAGGATAATACATCACAAGAGAATGGAATTTATTCCAACAATTCAGGGTGGGTACAACAATCTATATATCAATCACTGTGATTCACCATATTAACAAAGCTAACAAGAAAAAGCTCAAGATCCTATCAATAAATGGAGAGAAAAGCATTTGAAAAAAAAATCAATATGATATGATTGATTCTCTGGGGTAAAAGGGAATCCCTCCATCTGACAAAAGTATCTATAATAACCTACTTTTAACACCATACTTAAAAATGAAGGCCTATATGGTTTATCCCAAAGATCACAAACAAGGTAAGAACACTCTCTTGACTCATATTCAGTAATGCTCTAGATATGGTAGCCAATGCAATGATCAAGTCAAATAAATTAAAGGTGTACAAAAGTAGAAATAAAATGTTTTCTATTCACAGATGAAATTACTTTCTATGTGGAAAATCTGAAAAACTCAGAAAATTGTAACAAATACATGGGTTCATCAAGTCTTAGTATACAAAGTGAACATTAAAATAGCAATTTTCTTTTTGCTAATTGCAATGAACTGGAATTAAGAAAATAAACATCATTTACCATAGCACTAAATAAAATTAAAATAGTAGGTAAAAACCTAACAAAATGTGTTCAAACTATAAACTATAAAACAGGAATGAAAGCAATTAATAAAATAAATGAAGATATATACAATGTTCTTGGACTGGAAGACAACGTTATTAAGAAATAAATTATTCCCAATTTGATCTGTAGATTAAAGTGCAATCCTAATTATTGCAGCAGGATTTTTTTTTTTTTAATTTTATTTATTGGGATGCCTGGGTGGCTCAGTGGGTTAAGAGTCTGCCTTCAGCTCAGGTCATGATCCCAGGATCCTGGGATCAAGTCTTGTATCAGACTCCTTCCTCAGCAGGGAGACTGCTTCTACCTGTGCCTGCTGCTCTTCTTGCTTGTGCCCTCTATCTCTCTCTCTGTCTCTGACAAACAAATAAATAAAATCTTAAAAAAATATAAAAATAAATTTTATTTATTATTTGAGAGAGAGCAGGAGCTGGGGGTGGATGGGCAAGCGGAGAGGAAGAAGCTGACTCTCTGCTGAGCAGGGAGCCCTATGTGAGGTTCTATCCCAGGACCCAGAGATCACCACTGCAGAGGAGGGCAGATGCTTAACCTATTGAGCTACCCAGGCGCCCCTCCAGCAGGACTTTTGCAGATATCAGTAACTGACTCTAAAATTTATATGGAAATACAGAGAAACTTGAATGGACAAAAATGATTTTGAAATTGTAGGACATTGTGAAAGATTCACACATCTCAGTTTAAATGTTTACCTGAAAGCAACAGTAATCAAGGCTGTGATATTGGGGAAGACTAGATCCACTGACTGATGGAAAAGAATAGACCAGGAACAGACCCCAAAATTTAGTCAACTGATGCCTCTTTCTCTCTCTGCGTCCCACCCCTACCCGGTCCTCTGTATATATGTCATCTATTCCCCCACAAATTCCAGCAATACCTGAAATCCAGTTTGGCATGCAGGTGGCACATGGGACTGTCGCCATTCATCCACAGTTCACCTTGTGGCCCACCAGCTCCCGGGCATTGTTGATGCCATCGTTGATCATTAGGTGCTCCAGGGAGAGGCCCCAAGCAATGATGCACAGTTTGTAGGGGAGTCCCACGGACAGCAGGTTCTCAGGGCATAAGAGCCTGGGAACTCTAGCCTCTGCCCACTTGTTCAGGCCTTGGGGTTATCTGAACACGACACTGGACACATACCAGACTCCATGCGGGGGTTGCAGGCCGACTGGAAGGGCATTTGATACCCAGCTTGGAGAAGAACAGCTGCATGTTGACCCTGAGATGACCCAGGATGAAGCCATGGTCAGCCACAGTATCCTCCCGACCGGATCTGGCGGAACTCGGCCAAGTTCCTGGCGCCCAGGTCTCCTTCTGTACACACAGTCCAAGGAAAAGGACTTCCCAATCGTGAAGGGCATTTTTTTGGATCAGGCGATGGAGGACGTCATGTTCATGCACCGCAAGCTTTTTCCGCCTCTTCCCGCTTCCTGTTGTACAAGTCCCTGGGAGCACGCCCTCTGTGCGGTGGAAGCAGGTTTTTTTTGTTTTGTTTTGTTTTAGATTTTATTTATTCATTTAATTGAAAGGGAGAGAGAAAGTGAAGCGAGAGAGCGAACACACGCAGGGGAAATGGGAGAGGGAGAAGCAGGCTTCCCGCTGACCAGGGAGCCCAATGCGGGGCTCCATCTCAGGGCGCTGGGATCATGACCTGAGCCAAAGCTAGACGCTTAAGGACTGAGCCACCCAAGCGCCCCTGAAAGCAGGTACTTGACCCTCTGGAAAAAAAGGAGAGAGGGAGGGACAGAGAGAGACAGAAGAAAGAAAAATGAATTTAACTATGGTTATCATCATAATCATTATTTTTAAAAATCGTTTCTTCTAGTTAAACTGACGGGTTTTGGGGGGAGGGGGTGCACTTTATGTTTAAGTTAACTCCCAAGTTTATTGGATAAATATTATTAGACAAGCAGTTAGCATTTGAGAATTCTGTTATGAAAAACAGCAAATTCTTCGGTAAGCCGTCTGCAGATAATTTAAATAATTGTTTCTTGTAAATATCAGCCACACTTTATATATAGTGTTAAATGTGAATTTTACTGATAAAAGTTTTACATAATAGAATTTGTATTTTTTAAAACTTACTGGAGTATTTATAATCATAGATATTAAAAGAAAACCCAAACCAGTATATTTAAAAAAATATATGTGACCAATTCAAAAAGCTTAATTACTTAATTCAATATTCATATATTAAATCACAAAAATGGTTGCATAATTTGTATGCCAGTAGGCATATCAGTGTAATATGCTTACATATCAGCTATATTACATGAACTAATGATGCAGAATATTAAAATTTGGAGACATAATTATCACTATTTTTCCAGAGGTAATACATAATTAATTTTATTGAAATATAATTTACATATAATAAAAAATCCATTTTAAGTGTATACCTCGATGGGTTTTAACAGATGTATATGCCCAGGTAATAATCAGTACAATCAAAATATAGGATAATTCCTTGGATCAAGGACAAAATATTTTTACCTGTATTTTAATTGTTGGAACCAGTTTCCATTGTGGATTTGACAACATGAGGAGGAGATTTTTCTACTTTTCCACCTAGATTTCATTTTTTTTTAAGACTTTATTTATTTATTTGACAGAGATCACAAGCAGGCAGAGAGGCAGGCAGAGAGAGGGGGAAGCAGGCTCCCCACTGAGCAGAGAGCCCAATGTGGGGCTGTATCCCAGGACCCTGGGACCACGACCTGAGCCGAAGGCAGAGGCTTTAACCCACTGAGCCACCCAGGTGCCCCTCATTTTTATAATATTGTAAAACACTAATGGATTTGTAATAAAGTGATATGATTCTATTTCCTTCAACATACTTATGAGCCTGATGGCCCGACATTGCAGTTCCTTGAATCTCTCAATATTCCTATTATGTGAAGACAATAATACTTATTCTATAAGAGTTTTCATGAAAATAAAATGAAATAATTATTGAAAATATTTTAAAAATAGTAAAGAGTAGACAAATATGTACTGTTTAATATAATTATTAATTCACCAGGAGATTTATACTGAACTCCTGATACAATTTCCTGACAAGGTTTTGCCCTCTGGTTTTCTGTTCACTTCTAGAAATATAGGAGTCTGTCAAGGGTCACTGAGACTCAGAGGAAGCATGTGAATTCCTAAAGGACAGAAATAAACATCACCTAGGGGAACCTTTTTTAAAGCACAAAAGTGGCAGATGAGCCCTCATTCCTGCCCTCTGCGTGAAAGTTAAGAGAAACTTACCAAAGACAGGAATTCTACAGCCTAATATCCAGTCTACAAATCCTGTAAAGTGAGCAGAAATTTCGAATGAAATATACATGATGTTTCCTATTTGAAAATGTTTTTGAGATAATGATCATGCTGATTGGTGAAAATTCTGTTAAATTTCTAAGTAGAACTCAGGAAATTAAATTAAATCAGAGAAAACTTCACGTCATTTAAAAGTTTACTAGAAAATATTAGGAAACAAAAATAGAGCACTAGAAGTAGTTACGAATACAATCCACCAGCGAAGGGAAAGGAATATAGCGACAGGTCATTAAGTCTGCCCCCCATTATGCCCAGGTGTTAGAGGATGCAGAACATTCTCACTCACCCACAGTGTTATAATGCCATTTTCTAAAATGGTGCCATTTTAGGGAGCTGGAACTGCTCAAAATGATATGGCGTGGATCCAACCCTCACTTCATAATTGCTAGAGTTCTCTGCAACTGGCATTCCAAATATTTTGATGCTGCTGAAGAGAACGGTGATTACATTGGGCAGTAACATGCCTTTCCTACTCAGTTGTAAGTTGGCAAAAGTAAGTTTAATGTTTGGAACAGGCTTTTAAAAAACTGGGAAGTTTTCATTGTGTCAGAATTGTGAAAGCACAGGAAAAAGTTAAGTCATGACAATATTTCTTTCCAATGTGTAAAATGTATTACTTATTAAGGACTGTGTTTTTCATGTTAACAGTCTAAGATGACTTAAATTCCAGTTAAATATTTGGTTATTATGAAAGAGGGTGCACTTGTTTAAAGCCAAATTTTACCAAAGCTTGGATTTATGATGTCATTTTGTAGTATTTAAAATCTAAGTGAGTTCTGCTTCTATGTAAAGAGACCATTGCAACCTGCTAATAAAAACTTATTTTATCTGGTCATGTATTGAGCATTTACTATAAGGTAAGTACTTTGCTAAGCATATCCTTAAAATTTTAAACTTTACTGAGATATTTTTCATACAGTAGAATTCACTTACTAAAGTTTATACTTTGATGGGTTTTGACAAACGAATATGGTTTTGTAACAATGTCACAATCAAGCTACAAAACATTTCCTGCACTTTCCAAAGTTCCCTCATGGGCCCTTTACAATTAAGACCCACACCCAAACCCAACATCTAACAACAACTGATTTGCTTTGTGCCACAATAATTTTGCTTTTTTTTTAGAATTTTACATAAACAGGACAAAACGGTATGTAGTCATTTATGTCTGCCTTTTATCATGTAACATAATGCTTTTAAGATTCATCTATGTAGTGGTTTGTGTCAGCAGTTCACTATTTTTATCAGGTTGTAATTCATTGTAAGGATATAACAATGTGCTTATCCATTCACCATTTGATGGACATTTATTTTTTTAATTTTTATTTATTTATTTATTTTTTTTAATTTTTTTGTTTGATTTTCTTTTTTTTTTTTTAAAGATTTTATTTATTTATTTGTCAGAGAGAGAGAGAGCGAGAGAGAGCGAGCACAGGCAGACAGAGTGTCAGGCAGAGGCAGAAGGAGAAGCAGGCCCCCTGCCGAGCAAGGAGCCCGATGTGGGACTTGATCCCAGGATGCTGGGGATCATGACCTGAGCTGAAGGCAGCTGCTTAACCAACTGAGCCACCCAGGTGTCCCTATTTATTTATTTTTTAAAGATTTTATTTATTTATTTGACAGAGACCACAAGCAGGCAAGAGAGTCAGGCAGGGAGAGAGAGGAGGAAGCAGGCTCTCCATGGAGCAGAGAGCCCGATGTGGGGCTCGATCCCAGGACCCTGGGATCATGACCCGAGCCGAAAGCAGAGGCTTTAACCCACTGAGCCACCCAGGTGCCCCCATTTGATGGACATTTAGATTGTTTCCAGCTTTGAGCTACTATGGAATAGCTGCTATGAACATTTGTATACAAATCACTGCATGGACCTATGTTTTCTTTCCTCTTGGGTAAATATCTAGGAGTGGATTGTGGACATAGGAAATGTATGCTTAATTATGTAATAAACCAACACACTGTTTTCTGAAGTGGCTACTCCATTTTGCATTTCCATCCCCATGCATGGCATCCTTGTTAAAATTGGTTTTCTGTCTTTTTTATTTAGCTCTTCTAGTACTTATTTTAGCTATTCTAGTGGGTGGTGGTCTCTCATTGATTTTAGTTTGCATTCTCCAACAACTAATATATAATGAGCCACTTTTAAAGGGCTCATTGGCCATTGAATCTTATTTTTTGATTAAAATATCTTTTGGACTTTTTACACATATTATAAATTGGTTTATTATTGTTGAGATGTAAGAATTCTTTATTATCTACATATAAATCTTTATAAGCAAATATACTATATAAATATAAATATATAAATATAAATAAATAACAATTAGTCTTCTAGTCTGTATTTTCATTTTCACTTTTTTAACAATGATAAGAGCACATTTTTAAATTTTGATGTTCAGTCTGTACATTTGTTCTATATATGGTTCAGATTTTTGTTTGAAGACTCATACTTTGTTTGAAGAATTTTGTTTGAAGAATCCTCCCCTTAACCAAAGCCACAATTTCCTTCTATGATCTTCTTTTAGAATCTTTATAGATTTAGTTTTTACATTTAGGTCTATAATCAATTTTAATTTTTTTTTTAAATATAGGGTAAAAGGTAAGTATCTTAGCTCAGACTGCTATAACAAATAACCATAAACTAGATATCTTAGCACATATTTATTTCTCATAGTTCTAGAGGCTGGGAAGTCCATCATCACGGTACTGATTTATTCAGTTCTTGGTAAGGCTCTCTCCCTAGCTTACAGAGAGCTGCCTTCTCCTTGTATCCTCACAGGGCAGAGAAAAAGAAAAAATTGGCTTCATCCTCTTATATAGATGGTAATCTCATCACGAGGGCTCCTCTTTCATGGCCATCTAATAATCTCCAAAAAGACCCATCTGCTAATACCCATCATATCAGAGATTGA
The DNA here is from genome assembly GCA_004024625.1 of Mellivora capensis. Classification (NCBI taxonomy): domain Eukaryota; kingdom Metazoa; phylum Chordata; class Mammalia; order Carnivora; family Mustelidae; genus Mellivora; species Mellivora capensis. The sequence continues at coordinate 27,513 of PISX010023808.1, forward strand.
TAAATTTTCTAGGATTATTCCATCCCCATTGAATTACTTTAGAACAGCTATCAAAAACCAATTGAGGGTCTATTTCTGGACTCTATTCCACCGTTGAATGTTTTATAATATGTTTTATTGTATGTAGGCTCTATAATTTAATACTGATACATAATTATTTTATTATATATAATATCTTCACTAATGGAATACACTTGATCTTAGCCAAAAGGCCAAGAAGCGATTCCACCAATGGAATAAAATATACCTTGATAAAGCTGTTTTAGTGTTTTAACATTATGTGTACTTAATATTCTATATAATATGTATTTTATATTATGCTATAATACATTATATTTTTTAAAGATTTTATTTATTTATTTGACAGACAGAGATCACAAGTAGGCAGAGAGGCAGGCAGAGAGAGAGAGAGGAGGAAGCAGACTCCCGGCTGAGCAGAGACCCTGATGCCGGGCTCGATCCCAGGACCCTGAGATCACGACCCGAGCCAAAGGCAGAGGCTTAACCCACTGAGCCACCCAGGCGCCCCATATAATACATTATTTAAATATTCTATATAATTACATACATAACAGTAAAGCACTAATGCAGCTTTATTGAGGTATATTTTTCATACAATAAAATTCATTCACTAATGTTTATGCTTGATGGTTTTAATGATACACTCTTTTGCATACTATAGCTTTATACTAAGTCTTTAAAACAGAGTTCTTGGGGTGCTTAGGTGGCTCAGTCACTATGTATCTGCTTGTGTTTCCTCTCTCACATGTGTCTCTCTATCAAATAAATAAATAAAATCTTTAAATAACAAAAAATTTAAAATACATAAATAAAAAATTAAAAAGTTCTTCTCCACCTTTGTTCTATTAAAAATCTTATACTATTTTAGTTATTCCATGTTCATTTCTCCTCTCTCTATATTTTTGGATCACCTTATCAATTTCTACCAAAGGAAAAAAACAACCCAAACTTTTGGAACTTTGATTTGAATTTCTTTGAAACTGCAGGTAAATTTTGGGGAAATTGAGATCTTAAAATATTGAGATGTTTAATACAGTATCATGGTAGAAATTTCCATTTATTTGAATTTTATTAAATTTACTTCAACAATATCTAATAGATTTTAGTACTTAAGCCTTATATATATTTACATTTTTAAGTTTCAGTATTCTATGTTTGATGCAATATGTATGATATTTAAATGCTCTAAGTTTTATTATTATATTATTATTATATAAATTTATTATTAAATTTTATTGGTAATATTCAGAAAAAAATCTAATTTTTAAATATTTTAAAATATTTATCTTCAGTCCAATAAACTTGTTAACTCATTTTTTTTCATTATAATCTTTCTTTTTTTTTATTTTTTTATTTATTTTCAGCGTAACAGAGTTCATAGTTTTACACCACACCCAGTGCTCCATGCAATGCGTGCCCTCCACAATACCCACCACCTGGCTCCCGCAACCTCCCACCCCCCGCCCCTTCAAAACCCTCAGGTTGTTTTTCAGAGTCCATAGTCTCTCATGGTTCATCTCCCCCCCAATTTCCCTCAACTCCTTTCTCCTCTCCATCTCCCCATGTCCTCCGTGTTATTTGTTATGCTCCACAAATAAGTGAAACCATATGATAATTGACTCTCTCTGCTTGACTTATTTCACTC